>JAARMF010000277.1:24395-41913 GCA_022844705.1 Toxascaris leonina
TATATATATATATATATATATATATATATATATAGACCGTCACTGTCGTAATATATGCCAAATAATAATGGATTAATTGGTCCTGAAATTTTGCACTCATTAGCGCAAAAAAGACCACTCGGGTGCGTGTTTCGAAGTCTGTCCGGAAGCGTAGAAAAAGAATGCCGGCCACCCTCTGAAATGACGTGAACAGGATCAAGTTACAGCCGCATAGGGTTGTATATTCAAGATATTGCTCAACGAATGCGACATGAGTAGATCCAAGAAGCAGCCGTTAGCATCCACTTATTAGGCATGAAACGGGTTCGAAGGGCCAAGGGCATACCAATATGAAAGTCAGCATTTTTCCATTTTCACTGTTAGACAGAAAACGTTTTGACTGCATTATTCGAACAGAAAAAAACTTGAAATCATTTAATAAAAATACGAGATCTCCGAGTCTCCATCAGCGCAGCAATTGCAGATTTCCACTCACTTGTCCTCTGCGAGCTTGTTACGAACATTTATTGTTCCGTATTCCTGAGAATAGCGTTACTATTATTGGCTAAGAGTCCCTTGCAATGTTTTTCTCATACTGATTGAGAAAAATGCAAAACACACCTCGAAATCGCAAAGAGTCACTCGAGGGAACATTCCTGTTTGCTCCCATTCGACTTCATGCATAAGATCCCTTAATAATGAAAATCCATATGCGAGGTCATTGGCACCGAGCAGATGATTCAGTAGAAAAAACTGTAGCATTACATTGGCAGAATAAAGCATCTGAAATAATCACTCATAAATGCACCAATCAAAAGCTATTCGCCAGATGTGACTACCGTTGAGGCTACGCAAAAATTTGTCGTCCTCAAATTCCTCAGAAAATGAAACATTGTAAATGCCAGAGCGCAAAACATGACAGCAATAGAAAGTGTATATGAACATTCACGCCATATATGAGTGTCGGTCAAATGCGCCATGGCGTATCACCTATCATTATTTCAGCAACAGATGCGCCCAAAACGTTGTATGAGGAGAATGAACAAGAAAGAAACCTCTTTTATTAAGACACGGCGAAAGCAAAGGCAACTTTGTATTTGCCACGAAATGTTTACTACTGTCATCATCTTGAACTCGAACCTGAGTCCTATCGAATAATTCATTTGATAAACCTTGCAGTGGAAGATCTATGGAGGAGGAGAAATATGCAGCATCAGACACCTGAACGAGCGGAGTTTTATTGCCTGGAGCAAGCTTTCGAGCAGCCTTCTCAAACACACATGGAAGATATGACATTTTTTATGGATCATGATGACATCAAAGCGGAGAATTTCATCTGCAAATGTAAAGCTGACCTCACTGAAATTTGCGCATCCTTTTTTCGCTTCAATGACGACAAGGGGACATAACCACTTCACAAGTTCCTTGGAGTTGATAACTTCTCAAATGACAGCGACAATTCTGCACTCTTTGAAATACTGTCGTAGAAAAAATAGGCCGGAATGTTTTTGATCATACTCTACATTTTACACTTCTCTAAATACTTGCTAAGCAGTAGGCTCGCTTATGCTTCGCACCTGACGAAATGGAACGTGGCGGTGACTTGCGGCTATGGGGCATCATTAGCGGTTCGGGAAGACGGCGTTTTGATAATTTACAGGATGCGACCTTCTAGTTCAACATGGGCAACCATTTCTTGCTGCCAACAGCTCTCGAAGGTCAGAGACTGTTGTTGAAGTGCAGGTGACTCCTCGTTTTATTCAATCCGAATCTAAAAATTTCAGGGGCATGTAAATTCGCGCTTCCCGAACCCACGAAAACTTCACTAAGATGGGAGCAAATACTGTTTTGTGCACACAAATGATCCATAGCCTCCGAGAGATTTGGGACAAGCACCGCGTTCCAGGTGGTTGCATCATTTACGTCTTCGACAAAACTTGGGCATACGAGAGGAACTTGATTATGGGCGAATATGCTAATTCGGATGATACTATGCTAATGAGACTTGTCCGCATTGCGGAGCATTTCCGAGCTTTTGAACAAGCTTGACCTTAGATCCTATGTGGAAATGCCAGTAGCCTATGAAAAGACATCCGGAACGTGTCTACCCAATTAGTGGAAACGCTTCCAAATTTCAGCCGCTAGGCAGGAAACGAGGCTTAATACAAACAACTCGAATTTTTGAGCACTTGAGCATTTGAATCGGTGGATGACAAATTGGTGGAAGCAATTGGAGCTCTTGAACAACTCGCATATAAATCTTTTTTTCTCTCCTTCATTTTCGTCATTTCTACTCCCCATTTTCCTTCCTTCCCTCGCATTTTTACATGCCCCTGCACGCCTGCCTTATGGACATGCATTAAGGTGGCATCGCGGCTGTGTGCGCCTATCGGCCTGCCTCGTAATTCAAGCGGGAACAATTGAAACAACGACCTTGCCGTATACAATTTATACCACTGGAAATCCTCTCATTGCGCTTTCACGTCTCAAATTCCCTATCTTTACATGTCGGCGACATAAAAAAGAGTTATAGGCATCTAAAACTGGGGAATTCTATAGCAGTTGGTTTCTCGTTTGCACTTGTCGATTTGGAGAAAAAGAGACATTCTGTGAAAGATTGCTATGAGCGGTTGCATTAGCTAAAGAACAAGGGCACTCTTTGTGCATATTTTGAATCACAAAATTGTCTAGTCGGATGAATGGGGATTCAAGATCAGATATCACACTAACTCTTCTTGCACCTTTTCCACTTGTTCTCCCTCCTGCACTTCCTAAAAACTTACCTAATTAACGCAATCAAACTCCATCCCCTCTTCTACAACTTGATTACTATCTTCTCCTCTAATCTTCAGGAATATTTCCCTTCTCCGCATAAATCTGCTCTCAAATTGTATGCTGGAGTTTGCCCATCTCACACGATCATTTACAGAAAATACAGGCCGAAACGACAAGAACAAAACTGCTATATCTCAATGATCGCTACTTCGATGTTCGCCAGTGATGAAACTGGAATGCCATCCTTGATCTTAGCGGCTTCTAACTTCTCACTCTGGCAACAAATTCGGAGGAATAGTCATTCGAATGTCGAACACAAACCAAAGTGACACATGTGAATGCAACACCTTTAAATCCTCGAAAAGCTTTTCCTTGAAGCGTGGTACTAGCTGTCATAATAAATTATTACACATTTCGTCAAAACAAAAATCGGGCAGTTGAAACGATTCGAAAGTTCGCAAGGGCATAGTTGAAAGGCTTACCTTAATGCCTATATATAACATGGTGACATAGCATCCGCAGTGTCTACCGCAATAACCACCGAATTGCATAGACGAGAAGCAAGTGCGCGCATGCCCTTGCCGCTCAAGATGCGTTAACTGCAAATGCTTGAACTAAATTCACGCTTTACTCGAATGAGTTATGTAAATGAAATGGGTTGCCCACAGCGAAGAGAGCATAACAACCTGAACTTCGTCTTCCATATGTCTAGCCATAGTATAGACGGTGCGACTTTTCACGTCGGAATCCATTAACCTTGCATCGCAAGCCATTTGTACAAGACCTTGCAAGTTGATACCTGTAATACGGCTCTCAAATAGCTGTCAACATGCTCAGGTACCATGTCATAATCATAAGCATAACGGTGAGATCTTGATCGATAGGAGGCTTCCTACACAGTGTTACGGGTGGAAAAATAACTTTTTCAGATTTTCTCTGTTCTTCGGTTGAAGCACAGCAGACGGTGAGCAGTGTGCATAAAGAGTCCCACTAATCGAAGAGTACTAAGTGCATCGTCCTACCTCGTCAGAACCTCAGTCTTACTTTGTTGTCAAAGTTCATAAAAAAAAGCGGAAAACATTAGCTATCACTTCAAATATGGCCCAAACAACAATTATTACCGTCACAGTTCTTGTGGGAAGGGGAAGGAAGAGGACATCTGAATTTCAATGACTTAGGCAAAGTAACTGCCGAAATTCTCACAAGCTTTTGCTCGAAAAGTCGCACTCTCAGCTATATGCCGCATCGCTCAAGTCAGATCGAGGAAGCGGGAACTGGGACATTATTCGAATAGTTATGGCCGCTGAGAGGAAAACTGGTGCTTGAGTGAAGGAATTGGAGCTCACCTAATGCTCATATGTAATCGTGAGACCATTAAGATATCTGCCAGGCCTCCTTGCTTTATCAATGGATGAAAAAGGGATGCAGTGGAAGCGCATAAATTTTCTGAATTCTGGGTGCTGTTTCACTGAAAGACGTGGGTTGGAAATTCATACAGACTCGTTTTGTTGGAGCTTCATGGACGCCAACACCACTTAACGAGTGCTCAGAAAAGAAATTTGAAGAGAAGTAGCGCTGATATTGCAGCATCCAATACAGAGAGCATGCAAGTCAATTATTTTGTCTATGTTTACACCCTATCAATAAACATTCAACATTGCAATCACTTCCGCGTAATACTCATTTCATATCACATCTATCAAGCAATTTTCGTCTGACGTCTTGTTATTGAATAATACAAAAAACGGCGATATGCAGATTTTGAGGAAAAAAAGTGTAAACTCTCACCTGAGTGCCAATACAACATTCCCCTCCATAATATACACGGAACATAGAATAGCAGCGCCTCAATTGCAAGAATAAAGGGAACCCATTGATAGTAACCAATTTGGCGATTCCTCCGTGAATAGATTTCTCTGGGGATGTCTTCCTGAAAAGTGACCAATGTCAGCTTCACGTGAGAGGTGAGCCTATGCTTTGACAGAAGACTGCTGAAAACAGGAACTAGGATGGGTGAAATTAGTCGCCGGCATTTGTTATTGGTTGATCAAATTTATTTTTAGCTTTGTGTGAGGTAATCTTGAAAATTCATAATTTCATAAAGCTTTTTTCCTTTCTTTTGAATCAAGGAAAGAGCGCAACAGGCAAACCTCACAACCTTGAGAGGCGAAATTTCTGTTCCCTAATCTGTTTTCTTTTCTTCTATTTGTTTTTTTGCTGCGTGGCAGTTGCAAGCATCTCCTCGCTCTTGGCAAACTAGTTACATGCTCTGATTCTGGAATGCTTAATATGACAACGCGTTTCGGAAGTCATAAATGCGTTTGAAGTTTGATTCATGACTTTGAAAAACATGAAGCAAATTGATGGCTTTTACAATTCTCCGCTTCAATGATTTAATTCAGTGAAGAATCATTTTAACGGAGAACTTAACGCTATTTGGCCTTTTTCGAAATTAATACTCTCCACGCATTCATTTCAGAGAGTGAGGTGAAGGTGGAAATAATTTTAAGAAGTGAACTCATAAATGAGTAAAAACTGTCGAAACTTTTTATTACGCCATCTTTTCGCGATATATTTCCGTTCAAATTGTCGGTAACGATTCGAAGGTCTCTAAAAAATGAAGGAACGAAGTGCACTTCATCTTTAATAAGAGGAAAGAATTCTTCGCAATATTGTGAAGAAGTTCAGATCAAGGGTTACCCTAACTTTCATTGAGGAACCATATGGCACTATCTCTGTCTATTTATTCGTTCGCTCATTTGTCTGGTTGTTTGCTCGTTTGTTTATTTGTTTACTTATTTATTTATATCCTTGTTTATTTGTATTTATAAAGTTTATTTGTATTTATAAACCTGTCTCCGTTTAAGCATGGCATACTATTCACCGCCCAGGCATCAAAATCTTTTTCGACATAAGTTGTTAAATTCGCAAGTGAAAGATGGTGCTCATCGTTCGATTTCAATGCTTTGCCTAAAAATGCAGCTTACTTCCTGTGCTCTACAACTGCTCCTAGAAACAAATCTTGAAGCCAATTAACTGGCCTAGCATCTGCAAGATGGCATGGGAGGATGTGTTCCCTCGTGACCAGGCACTGGTTGAACAACCAAACGAATAGAACTCGCCTGCATTGGTACCCAGTAAGTGTTTTGTACCCAACAATAGTTTTCTGTATACTGTTCCATTGCATCTGTGAACGTTGCGGGAACCCAACACTGAATCGGAAAACCTAAACACACACCAACTAAGAACAATGATAGTTTCGAACATATAACTTTCTCAAATGACCATATCTAGATGACGACAATGGTCCGTTTCTCACGTTTCTATTGCACAATTACGCCGAATCGGCGTGCAAGTGCCTCTTAAGAGGCTTTTTAGAGCACTTGACGCCATCGATTAAGCACAGCGACGCTTCGCAAATAAACACGAGTCCCATCTCGGAAGATCATTCTTCTTGTAGGGTGCGCACAACTTCTTATTCGTTCGAATGCTCAACGATACATCCCTAAGGGCATCCGCTGTTCGCATTTCCCCTCTCATATTTCACAAAACACTTGTCTCAATACCGCACCAAGCAATGCATACCAACTCGCTAGGCCGTCATCATATATGTGCTAGTTAAATATAACCTATGACAGCCAACACCCTCTCGACGAAGATCTGTATTAAATGGAGCAACCACTCACCAACATATTGCTTGGCAGAGACGAGAAGAGCGAAAGACGCCACTGAAAAAAAAATGAGAAAAAAGGGGCTATAATAGTGGCTCGCCTAAAACATTCTCATTAACTTATAAGATTAACCCCCAGTGAAAACTGATCCACAACATTAGGCTAATATAGAGCGATGAATACGCCTTTGCAAGAAACGTCAGGAAAAATTCACTAACATGGAGAAAGCCCATCACTGCCTCTTCAAAAGAAACAAATTCTTCGACACCCATACGTGAAGAAAATCAAAACTCTGCGCGTTTTTTCAGCATACTTCATAGCGCATTTTATCAGATTATTGTGTCATGACGGAAACATCACAGGAAACAGGGGACAGACCGCTGTGACCGCTTAAAATTTTTTGACAAAATTTTCGAACATCGACAGCAAGTCAGCAAAATAAGAGTACTGTGAATCTAGGAATACTCCTCTACTACACGATAACAAACAAATCAGAACAATTGAGGCAGTCATTGTTCACTTAATTTTGAGAATGTGAATGGAATGTTTTGTTCTTGCCCATTCCAAATTCCGGAAGAAATAGCTTATGTGTGACTGTTAAGCAAGCTATCTAGCTGCTAAAGGCTTATGGTCATAACATACTCAGGTGTGTGAAATACACATCTGTGGAGTAGCAGCAAATTTTCATTATAACATAGAAACATGGACTGTGCATATATGGGCCAAAGTGCGCAAATTGGAGTGGCGCTGAATAGGTGGTAACTGGAACATACTAAAAATCGAAACAGCGGTGACGTTGCGACTTCGTCGTGGCGTCTCTCCTAAGCTCTGTTCATTTGAAAAAATGCCTTGTGCACTTGTCAATGTTGCTGTTGGCCGACAAGGCCATCAAGTTCGTTGTGCATAACAACATTGAAACAGTGTTGTTGTTTCGGGTTTACAGGTTTTGCGTGGTTTGCCATTCCTCAGTAGCTTGAAAGTTTGGTGCAGATCACGCATAACGCACAACTAGTTCCATAAAGGACGTGCTGGATTGCTGTCAACACTACCAGAAGCACAGCTTTTGTGCGTCTGATCGTATCAGCAATGAGAGGACGACAAATGTTCTTCTCTAATGATGAAAATGACGCATTTTATGCTGAAAGTTTTCGTTGCAAGCGGATTTAAGATTCAGATATAGATAATTGAAAGTGACATTTTCAGAAGGTTGATAAAAGCACATTGTTTCCGCGCTGAGTTCAATTTCTTCCATCACCTACTCCAATGACTTTTTGCATGTTACTGAGGCGCAATATAAGCCTTTTCAACGATCGGAACGTCCATGCGTGCAAATGATGCTTGATGTGCCTCGATGCTGAAGGCGAAATTTTCAGAAACATTTGTTTGGTCGCTCCCGAGACAACAAAGTCTCTGAAGCAAATGCTCGGAGGTAATGCACACAACCATTCAATTAAATGATTTCAACTGCTTAATTCTGAACATTCGAGAGAATCGAAGTGAAAACAGTACGCTCGTCACCCAAGGTTTTCAGTCAGACATTCAATCGACACGTTTGGTCAAAATACCATAAGTGTCGGCAGTCATATAAGCATTGCATGAAAGATCCGTCTCGATGGATTCAGAAATCCGCACTGCTTCATGCACAGTGACTTCGATGAAAGAAAATGGCCAACAACAATTGATCACGTCCGAAGGAAATTATATACAAGCAACTCTGGGGTTAAGCACTCAAGTGGGCGATGGTTGAGAGAAAAAATGTTGTCTCGACGCTTCTATACCTTTGCAGGAATTGTGGCCAAATTCCTTGATTCATCTACCCCGTCATTTATGATTGACAAGGTTCATTTTACGATGACCTAGAAATTCATGTTAAGCTATTAGCTGTAATTAAACCGTTCGAATGAGCTAGCACCTTCAGAGTCCTACTTTTTGGGAACGAACATAGCAAATGTGCATGCAACTGTGTTCCTACCCACCGTTGAAACGATGCAAGCGTCCTACTGTACACGAAACAATTCCTCTGTTATTGCCCATCCTCATCCACGCTAACACCGTTTCCTTTCCAAAAGTCGGCTCTCGCATCCAAAATAACTCTGATTACTTTCGGCCATAAATCTAGACATGCTTTTTACGGAAGGAAAATGTTAATGTGATCCTCCTTTCTGAGGAAAAGCGATCCTTTCACTTTTACTTCTACTCTTTCGTCGAATGTTACCGCTCTCCATCTGCGCAAAACGAAATAATAGGATCGCTATGAAAGCTACATAAAAGATGAGCAAGATATTCTCATCCGGTAATGACGTGAACCTTTATTAATGAATGTCTGACTTCGTATGTCCACATAGAAAGAACCTTCTTGGTTTGGACGAGGAGAGCGGAAGGAATGCGAGTAGAAAAAACATATTTGTCTGTAATGTTTCTTTCTTTCAAGTACTCATTACACCTCCCGCAAATGAGTGGACTTAAACTTTGAAAGCCTTCACGGATGTTGCCCTTTCTGGGCAATGGTCAGTTGAAGCACAAGAAATGAATTTCACAGTTATTTTGCAGGGAATCATTTCATTTCATATGCACAAATGACGTGGATTTGAAAAAGAGCCTTCGTACAATGTCGTGCTCGAAGAATCTTAGTATACAAAGGGGATAGATTTATACTTCCGGCTAGCACAATGTACACAACGAGGAGAGAGACGATCATGGAATTCATGGAATGGAGCGCTCGCTCAACGACTCTAAGTCTAACTCCACCTGCATTCATCATTTCCGACCATATATTTTTTGTTTTTTATCAATAAAACATTTGAAAAGAGAGCACAACGACGATTTGTGCCGAATAGTTCAATGTGAATCGCAAGACTCTTACAGATTGTGGTTGTGTAGTAGTAGTTGAGCTTATCTACGAAATCGTCGTCTAGACGAGGATAAAGCGCTCGAAACGCAGAGGCCAAATAGTAGAGGATCATCGCTGGGCCGAACTCCTTTTTATGACCGTGGCCTGCAGATAAAACAGAGAATGCGAATACGCACAATCTCTTCTACGCCAGTCAAATACCTCCATTGTTTGATTGAGCTGCGCACCGGGACGATTTCAGATCCCAGTTGCACTAACAATTCATAAGCTATGAACATCATTGTTGATTAGCTCACGTGAAAAACTGAAACGATCCAGTCAATTTGCTTGGTGCGAAAAAATGTCTGTGCGAGGGAAGGAGGGAGGGGCTTGACTGTAGGTTCTGAGACTGCATCAACGAAGAGGTTTCTCTTTGTTACAGTACGGTGTTATGAGATTGCTCATGCAATATCTTTCAGTGCTGAAGAAGAATCAGCGCTCCGTCATCAACACCCTAAACTTCTAGCGTTGTCTACTTTTATAGAAATAAAAGCGTGCTAAATGACTGGAATGAGTATTTCATAGTTCTGAGCATTTCTTGCGTTGCTTCCATAAGCGAACAAGAGGTGTGAAATAAACTTTACCACCGCCGTGGCCGGCGCTGCCGACGTGGTGACCGTCGATGCGTAGCTGATGCGATCCGTCCAACAGTTTCTGTGCCTGTAAAGTGGGAACCACATATGTACTCGACAGGAGCAACTCATTACCGACACCCCCAAAAAACATCACAGGGTGCCCCAGCAACTTAGTGAGATAAAACCATAAGCAACAAATTAATGCCGCCACAAAATGACCCAGAAATCAAACTGACAAATGAATTGAGCTTGGATGAAAGAGGTCACTTGTGCTGAAGTTGGTGAACAATAATCAGGGTGCAGGTACCAGAATTCCGTCTGTATTTGAATGGATGAAAGCGGAGTACGTCAGCCAGCCCTCCTTTCTTGCAGGCGTCTTGGTAGAGGAATAAACAGCAGTTTACCTACACGAAGCCAACTCTGAGTGTAGAAGATCGAAAAAAACCTCTTCATTTATGCAAGTATGATCAAAGATGGGAGAAGGCACTCTCTAGCTTGGCATACGGCTAGCATGAGGGCACCGATTGCAATTTCCTCTACGGTTGGGCGGATGCATATGCAAAAAAACTAGTTGCTATGTCAGATAAAAGTTATGCAATGAATGCAAAGAGGATGGCAAAGGTGTGGAGAGAGTGAGAGAGAGGGAGAGAGAGATGACAGCGATGGAGGAGGCAATGGTGGATAGCAGATAAAAAGAGACGCCAAAACTATGACATAACGATTGCCTCATCTGCCTATAACGAAGTTTGTTGGCCGCAACAGCGATATTGTTGTCATCAATTCCTATTGTCTATTGTGCAATAAGCTCTAGTTTTCGCACTTTTCTTCAATTTACCTTCTTGCCTTCCCATATGATTCCTTTCGATGGAAAATTCAAATGGCGTTATCATAAAAACGATGAAATAAGGGTCTGATCGCACACTGGGTCAGAGCGACACTAAAAGATGGCGCATATACTTGTATAACGGATATTTTTCCGAGGTGGAACTTGCGTCATTGGCTACATCAACTTAAAGTCGTTAAAGCGAAGGACATATACTGTTATGACAACTTCACTGATTTCTTTTGCAAGAGGGACAGGACCATGGGTTCACATATATCTGAAGAAAATGAACGAAGAATCGGAAGAATAAAGGAAGTTTGATAGAAAAATGGAAAGAAAATGAAAGTTTTTACCAAAATCGTTTTCAAATATTTGAAAAAATCGTTTCCGATTGAAAAGAAACCACCAATTTTGGGCTGCTGGAAGCGGGTTAACTGAGCGTTGCAGAACTGCTAACAGACCATAGAAAAAACCAATTCTCGCCCAAAAATCGGAAGTAAAGGTGGAAACTGGAAAGTCCATATGAAAAAAATGCGTTTGAGCAACTTCCATCACAAAACAACGTTCTCGAAAACAATTGTATAGTGCATTTGTTTTTCTGCTTCGCCGAATCTGTCGTCCAATTCGCAGATCTGTTTCGATATAATGAATAAGAAAAGTGCGAGAGGTCGATCTGCTCGCGAACTGGTCACTACTCATCAGCTTTGTAATTTCTCACAGATGAACTAAGCTAAAGCTTACATTCATTGCTAATGCGCTGGCATGCTATTTCGGAAGATTTATGCTATCCTGCGTCACACTAAACACTAACCAATGACAGGAAGTAACTGGCCCAAAACCAGCACTTTTCTAGCAGCGAATTTTCAGCAACTTTTCCACAGCTGCCACCTCAGCATTTTTGTTTTTGTTGTACGATAGTAATCGTTCTGAAGGATTCTTGAAGACAATCTGAAGGTTGTTTTAAGCTGCACTAATGCTTTACTTACTCAACTTTTGGCATCCGCATTCGTTTCCACTCTTCGGCGCTAATGTCTTCGAGGTATAATGATGCCATTACTATAGAAATAATTGTCTTTCAGAATGCTAAGTGCTGATGGAAGAAAACTGCAGTCTTCATTACATTTTATAATCTCTCTGAGGTGTTTTTTTAGAGAAAGAGAGAGGGACAGACGCACAAACACGTTGATTTTTTCAGCACTTTCGCGCTTGCAACCATGATCATTGTTAGCCCAAGAGTGTGCAAAGAGAACGGAAATTTCGCAAAAACATCGTACCATTCGTATGGAAAAAGCAATAAATAGCCTGATCAGCAATGAACACTTTCGAATAATTTGACTGCTCCAACGTGTTCAATAAAACAGACCCATTCTCATATGTCTTTCAATTCGATTGGTTCAGCTAGGTGAAATACTCTCTCAATGGACAAAGCAAAACGCATTTGCAGTCGCAGATGATAACAAACAATGAATGGCTAAAGTAGTGCCAACATCTGTCACCCTTTAGGGGCAGCGCTCAATTGAACCAAATACAAGCTTGCAGGCTGTTAAGCTAAGAGGGGCATTGAAAGTCGTCTTTCCTTGGCTTGACCCAAAAAATACCATTTTACGAGATGGATTCCCGCATTCCAAATTTTGGCAACGCATTCCTTGGATGGTCGAGCCTTTTCTTCTAGACACTTTTGCGCGTGTGACGCCATATTCGCGTCACGTCAAACTCATATTTTCCTTAAGAGTTTGTCTCAAGGCTTCTCACTCGCAAAAACATTGTACACTGCGTAGTGCAATACAGTTTGCGCATTTAAAAGCTGTGTAATGTTCGCATGATGGAATTATATTGCGTGTAGAGCCTATCATCTCAGAGAATCCAGTTAAACATCTCCCCAAGTTTTGAAACAGCAGTATTATGATTTTGCACTCGTCTGGATACATGGAAAGATCTTTATCCCTGATTGTGTACTTCACTCGCAGGAAGAAATTCTTTTCAGCTAGTGGTCACAAAATTGAGCATGAGTATGATACTGTTGCACTAATCAATCCGCACTTGAGGATGTAAACGAGCGCTTTTCGAAATGACGCTGAACGATTCGATGCAGAACGTACTAAAAGGAGAGTAGAAAATGAATAGTTTCGCGATTGAAAATTTGAAGTTGTTGCCAACGTTTCAGCTGAATAATCGCTTGTCATCGAAGACTCATCTACCCGGAATGAGTGACACAATACATTTCTTTTTGAATGCACGAAAATAAAGATGTTATGATAGTCTTGCGGATAGTTTATAGTAGCAATTATGTGCACTCCATCCGGCGACTCAAGTTTTATATAGTGTGAAGTGGCTTTCATGGCGAAAGGCGTATAGAGAGATTTTCTCAACTACGGTGCATCACAGTATAGGTATAGAGAGATTTTCTCAACTACGGTGCATCACTATGATGTTGAAGGCCTTGGCATAGAAATTCTTGGTACAAAACGTTGTGGGATAGAAAGCCTTGGCATAGAGAGTTTTGGCACAGAAAGCATCGTTGTTTGGAGGGCATTGATGGTTCTTTTTTTACCTCACGAATTGTGGTAATTGCATATGCGGCTTGCAGTGGCACTTAACTACACTAATCAAACGAAGCAGATTTGCATTTCATCACCCTGTTCCAAAGGAGGCAAGAGTTGACTGTCGTTTATTGCGAGAAAAGAATACTCCTTTAGATGCGAAAAATTCACAAAAGACAAAGCAGTCACCAATTCAAAATCAATAGCGATAGCTCTGAATCCGCTCCCATATAGGAGTGATTTCGATTTACTGAGAGAATTTTCGAATCACTAACGAGAAACCGACGATCATATTAACTGTGCGTTGAATGACTGAGCAAGTTTCAGGAATCAAAAATAGTCTGGCTGGCTCTCGTATTAAAAGGCAAATTTTAAGTGACCATTCTCAATTGTGCGCATCAATTTTATCTTTCCATATGTTGGAGCGTTTGAATCATGACAAGGAATTCTAAATTTGTGAGTAGAATTGTCTGAAAATAATTTAAATATCGGATAAACGGCGCCAAAATGTGTTGGTTATAGCACTGAAGCGAAACTTGTGCCTAGAAGTGCTAACTGATTCTAGAATATAGCATCATCGTCTAGTGCCTAGCAGATCTCTTAAGCAATATGGCTCCGAAAAAAGTTCTTACCCCGCTTTCTTTGATATTTACGATCTATTGCATGAACTCATGACTGATATACATGCCCAACTTCGAATCATTTGAATGCAGAAGAGTACAAGCGGATGTAGGATTGCCCTCTGAATACCAAGAAGCGTGAAAATAAGTCATGTAGAAAAGTTTGAGGAACGCTGGAAATAAGCACGCTTCACAGTACTTCTTGCCTACGATGGGTGAACGGTATATCATTCCACTAAAATTGTACGAACATCATATATTGAATATTTGTCATGCAAGCATAGCTTAATATTGTGATGTCAACATCGGACTATAAAACTGACCGAGGGGGTGGGTAGTGAGGGTGGGGAGCAGCAGGTGAGGTTGGAGTGGGAAGGGGATGACACTTGTGTTGGTATTTGAAATGGTGGATGACAGATACGCACAACGCACGAATATAAGAGAGTACAACGTCGGTGCTAAAAATAGTTTGACTATGAAAATGTGTGGAAATTACGCATTGAACTGCTTAACCGCGACGTATGATTTCACAAAATGTTTAAACGACGTCCCTTAATCAACGCGGCTTCTCCAGTTCGCGGTTACGCTGAACGAGGTGCTAATATGTTGTATGACGGATCAGCCAAAGGAAAAAGCTCGGAAGCAGTACAAGGAAAAACGACTGCTTACTAATAGGACAGCCGTTTCACATAAAATTTGATGGTCCGTTATCGCGCGCTAAGGAAAGAGCGCACTCGTGCATTAAGGAAATATGGCGAAAATATGAAGCCAGTCTAACAACAAAAAACATTGCTGGAGTGCTCACATTGGCAAATAACGGAAGAACATACCTGAAGCTGAAAATAGCCAACTTCCGAACAATGCTTGCAATATGCTACGGATTTTTTTTTTTGTAAATTTGTACCAGTTGTAGAGAATCTATTTACTTGTTGCTGTCGTTGATATATTAACCACGGCGATATAACTGCAAAAGATACTCGCACAGGATAAGAGGGTAGCATTTACTTGCGGACAGCAATCGTATGTCTGTGCTAAGAGATAGTAACGACGAAATGTGGCAAAAGGTGCGCGAATTAATAATAGAGCGGTGACACACAAAGCGGAGCCTCGTCGATTGTTTGCGCATGTTGTCGAATTGCATTCTCTAGCGGCATAGTCTTGAATTGGACGCCAGAGGGAGCCTTGTGGCTATTCGTTTGGCTCTCCGCCCAGCAACGCTAAATAGCGAACCACCGACGTTAACCACAACGGACGATCAGTTTATGAATGCGATATAAAACTATTCGTGAGCATTTGTACTCACTTTTGCATGACATATTTAACCCCTTTGGAAGTAAATGAAGTGCAACTTGGCATTGTGTATCCATGGTATTCAATTAAGCTACAGGTGAGACCAACATATTCACTATGTGCGACTTCCCTCCTTGACTAATTACTTTTCCATTTTTAGCCAAACATCTGAGCGAATTTGTGCGCAATTATTTTCCACATTTCGAACCTAATTTGATCGCCTTCACTGAGTCAACGCTGCTTACTACCTACCGCTTAAGAATGGTTCCAGCTCGAGGTGGCCGTACTGAATAAAAAGATTTTCAGTATTCGCAGCATCTGATCAAGCAGAATCAGATTTGCACTCACAACACTGCAAAGATTAATGACGCGATTAACTTTCTATTTCGCGCCTTTAAACCGACAAAAAACATTTATTTTTCATGATTACAGAAAGATGTTTTTTCTCAAAATCCCTGACTACGGTAGTGTTATATACTTTCGCAAAATGATAAGAGGATAGAGCATATTAGGATCCGCTTCAACAGTTCTAAAAAATGTTTGCCTCGTCATATTTTGCCAAATAATATTGAATGGCTTAGACCCATGACGTTGGAACCCTTCATGGCCTATTAATGATCTTGTGATAGGCTGTTCAACGCAGACTTGTTTTGTTTCCGATGACATGTCTACCAGAAGCGACGGTTTAAGAATGGTGGCGTTGAAATAACGGGGACATATATACATATTATGGTATATATATATATATATATATATATATATATATNATATATATATATATATATATATATATACAATTTACGATCAGTTTCAAATAAATTTTGATTCAAATTAAACGCGTGAGTTGCGAAAGAGCGAAATTTGCGAGGACTTCATGAACGATGATAGACGTTACAGAACGAATCATTGGCTACGTTTAGGCAATAGATGAAACCAGACGAGCGAAGCCGAAATGAGCATTTCAGAAAAGAACAGAGAAAGTACGCTAATGGCAAGCGCAATCAGGATATATATATATATATATATATATATATATATATATATAACCCAGTGAGAACGTGTTTCAACTAGCGGTTGCTTTCGGAATAGAAATTCTCAAATTTCTGTCAATTCGACTGTGTCGCCGAAAAAGTGTCAAGCAGAAATCGGCATTGTACATTTGCGCACTTCTAACATCATCTTCAAGCCTCCAGACATCCCCTCAACACTCCTTCCATTCTCCCATCCCCCAGTTTACTGCTCTCACCCACCCACCCTTAAACAACTCTCTTCGTTGAATGGCTCACGTAATTAGTGACCTTTGCGCAACTAATTTTGGTCCGTTAGGAGCAAAAGGCCAATACTTGACATTCGTGAACGCACATCCATTAGAAAAGCTTTCCTCATCTCAGCTGCCACGCTATTGACCGCTTTGCTCGTACTCTCTGGTCGTCGCTGAGCTTTGCGAACTCGAAATGTAGCACGTAGATGTGTCCAAAAGCTCTACTTTCATAACTGTCTATGTGTTGTGCAAATGAAAGCAAATCATCAGCAATATAGGAGTCATTGAAAGAAGCAAGTCGCTAGGAATTATTTCATCTCTGTCGAGGCAGCATCTCAGTGATCGGCCAGAAACTAGCTGCTACGTTAAGAGGAACCGTTTTGATGCTAACAATGTCCGAGTAGGCAACATACAGTGCCTATGACTCCTCTCTTCATTTTTTTTTTTTTTTTTGCATTTCACCTAGATAACACATCTAAGTGCATATGTGCATGCAATGACTGTGAAGCGCTATTCTCTCTCTAAGGGACAAGGTTTGCGTTGAATGGGGCGCATGCGGAAACATACTTAAAAATTTATGCCGCTCTTCACGGTGTCTTTGTGGCACATCTCGTCTAGAAAAAAAGGAAGGAAAACACTGAATCTGAAGTCAGTATCGATTTTCGTGAGCATATTATGAGGGAAAAGGGCCATGCATTTACATAAGTTTGCTCGAGTGAGGGTAGAGAGCGAGAACGCCGAGCAACTCGTTGGTTTTAACTTGACTACACCTTTGCGATTTCCGTTACGCCTTATATGAGAGGATGTTGAGCAAAACCAGTGAATCGAAAGATCCCTTGCTGTTAACAGCTTGCTTTCAATAACCTCAGCGCCGTCACTCTCCTTCTGTTTCGATGAGAAACGCATTTGGAATAGAATCTAGGACTGTTTTTTGTATCGTCTTTTTTGAAATGCATGGAGAAGAAAGGACGAAAAGAGTGAAATCATACCTGATATGAAGGAAGTGTATCTAAATGCCGTGCCTTCTCTAGTGGAGTTCGCTGAAAAAACGGAAATAATTATAGTTTGCATGCATGCATGCATATATATATATA
>JAARMF010000277.1:42572-55636 GCA_022844705.1 Toxascaris leonina
ACAGCAGCTGAAAACAGAAATGGAATCGTAATTCCACGCGATGACAAGAGCTTCTCGCACTGATTTAGAATTAGAAAATTAACAGCAAGGTCAACACAATATTGGGCTTGGCAGACAACGACGGCTTTACGAGGCGTGATTAAAGGAAGGAATTACTGCAGATTCATTGCCCCGTAACCACAATAAACTTGAACTTTACTATTGTCTTGAAGCAAGAAGTTAAGAGTTGTGGTGCTAGCTTAAACACCCCAGATTCTCATCAGTTTTTCAACTTCAAATTAGAAATTGATTCGGTCGATTTATCAAGCCGCATGTCCAAGAAAACAACGAAAGACCCATCGTCATTCATGATTTAAAATTACAAGGCCTTTTATGTGTGCTGTCTGTGATCGAATGAAGTGTAAGCGTAATGCTGTTAGCAATCGATGGGTGGTCGTTAAGGCGAACGAATTGACAAAACGTTTTCAAAGCGTTTAAGTGGTCGACAAGTGCTTGAAATTTCACTGTTCCTGAGCTTTGCTTTTTCGTGTACGTCGGACTGTGCTTTTGGAATTTCGCAATATGCGGCAATTATTCACTCGGACGATACGCTTCCCCTCCCCCCTCCTCAGAAAAAAAAGAGCTTTTCATCATCAATCTGCTCGCAATGGCACATAGCATATGTCATACGTTAAAAGACGCAGAGCTGTGCGTCGTACACTAGCAGTGTTGACCATATGTGAGAAATTCACTACGTAATAGCACTCTCTGACTGTAGTAATGATACTATGAGAATAGTACTGCGAAAAAACGCGATGTTCTCAAACGGTAACAGTCTGGAAAAAAGGAAAAGACGCTCGAATTTTTTCCGTTGAAGGCTGTGGCACAACCTACAATAGCTGTGTACTGCAAATCGCACTACTTAGGAAGATTTCGCTGATATGGACGCTGTCCGAAAGCTCTACACTATTTTTTGAAATTTCGCAACATATGCGAAGGATACTTCCAGCTGAAATGTTCAGAAGATTTGCCGGAGCAGGTCAAACTTCGAAGATGCCTGACCTCGCATAACACTACCACGACTGGGATGGTTCTTTCAAAAGAATTACCAAGGATAAGCTCGCTTTGGCGGGATGCATTTGCAGAAATTCACAAGCAATAAAAACGTTGTAAAGTGTTCTTGCCTGAGCTAAATATGGCCTTGGAAGAGAACTAAGCTTCTCCTGCAGCCGCACGAGCTCGGGTTCGTGTTCAGGAGCGTGGCGTTCTCCTCGTGGTGCGCATCGGTATGATGCGGGTGGCTGGACAGTTATACAAGTGGTTGGTGCACGAGGAGGAGGTGGTGGTGGAGGGAGTGGAGCGGTGGATGAGACAGGAGTGACGGCGCCGGTTACAATGGGAAGAAGCGGCTGGCGAACGCGAACAGCTTCCTTCGAAGGCGAACTTTCGGCTGGCTGCGGAATAGCGACAAGAGGCGGCGATGATGCGACACTGCTTGGCGACGTTTCGCTGGCACCCTTGTTGTTGCCGGCTTGGGACGCGGAAAACATACAAGTACCGTTCACATATGTAGCCCTTGCTGCAATCGCACGACCGTTGGGGCTGATTAGCTGCTCGCGTTGCTTGCCGCTGGCTACAGGCTGCGGATGCGGTACGCGGCAGTGAGGTGTGCGCACGCCCAATATGGTCACTGTTCCATAAAGCGATTCAATGAATGGATTTGTGTGCGCCAAGTTGTGTGCGCACTGCGCACTATGGATTACCCTGCGGTGAGGCGCCTTTCCGTTGGCTGGCTTCTGCACACGCTCGCACGTCGGTTGCGAGTTCCCCTTTTCAAGGGGAGGCCGGATTTTGTAAGTGAATGCCTCAGCTGGGCTCCAAGGCGTCTTGGATGCGTTACTCTGGCCCACGGTCGCCACCTAACCAGCGCTCATTGTTTGAATTCGCGGAACTAAACCCTTTCTTCCTCTTGGCCTACGCCGAACGGTCAGCAGTCCCCTGTGTGCTGCCTTAGAACAGGAACGTTAAGCGACCAACTAACTAAGAAAGCGATAAATCATCTGTACCGATAATGAAGGGGCGACAAACGTGGAGTGCGGTTACGACAAAATGGAAGGCCAGCGGATGACGCCAACCAATTTTAAATGAAGGAATGAAAGGTGGAACCAGTGAGTGGGGAATTCTAAAGGACCCACAGTAGGCATGCAGAGGTCTCAGAATCGTCCCACACTTGAAGCCATGACCGAAGGGCGCAAAGAGGAAGACAAGGCTGAGGTGGGAACGGTGAATGTCAGGAATGAGGCGGAAAGAGACGAGAGCGCGAGAGAGCACGCTGGGGTGCGAGGAGGCGGGTCTACGTGATGTAGCTCATAGGGCGGTGGCTGGCGTTTAAACATTCGTCAAGAAATTTTGTTTTTGCCAATGTTGTGAGGGAATATTTGGAATCACGACTGGCAAAAAGCGGTTTGCAGGAAGCAGCGGATGCGTCAAAGTTGGCGCATATCGTATCCTCCCATTAACATCTTGCACTTCCACTCAGTGCCCGTTGGCCACGTTTGTGGCCCTCGTAACGCACTGCTTTCACATAAATATGACTTACTCTGCTGCGGTTAGTTTTAAGGCTTTCAACAAGCGCTTTATGATCACACGATGACAGTCTGGCAGCAGAAAGCACTACCTTTGATGCTTATTTAGGCAATGGCCACTTCCAAAAGATTCTCATGTTTTGCACAAATCATCGGCGTAACTGTAAAATAAATCTGTTACCACGAATGGATGTTTTGATGAGATGAAATAGTTGTTTTATCACTGTAAGAGAAAATAGATGACGTGCTAGAAGCACCAAACTCAGAAGTCGTAAAAAACAAGGAAAGAATAGCCCATTTGAAATGGCCACATATGGATGTATAATTTAATTAACGTTTGTGGCGCTTTACCTCACTCATGTAGGACGTAAATCGAATTGACCTATCGAGAATTCCTTGCAAGGCCATCCTATGTTCATATAGATTTCTTCATCCATCACAAACTCAGAACATTTCCAAAAAAGCGACAAGCAAGGCAACTGAGAGCATTTTGGAGCTGTTGAAAATGGTATGGTCTGCGAATGCTCATTCATCCTTTCATTTCAGTGAAGCGCATTTGTCACGCAACTTCACCCAAGGTGATGCATCTGTTGAAGCAATCGCAGTGACTTCTGGGCATCATTAAGATACTTTTTTGTTGGTGGCGAAGAACTTTACTTGAGACCAACGTTTCAGCCATGATTGAAAACCTGCGTGTGCAATCATCAACTGCTCGAGGATGTCGGCAAAAATAATTTCCAAGATACAATCCGAAAATCTCATATAGATGCGTTGTTTAGTGGGAGCAAAAATGTAAGATATCACTCAAATTTCTCATCGGTTGCGTAGAAGAGGATTCGCTGATAACTGTTTTCACTGTGAATGGAGAAGGAAAGCAGTGTGATCATATAGGAAGCAAGCATGAAATGCGTAAGTCTTTCTCATTGCAAATAAATAATCATAGAAGCGCTCTGGTGAAACAGAGAAATAAATATTTGTGATTATTAAGCATAACTGAGCACTTTTAAACATATTTTCAGAAACTACTCGGCTAGAGGTGTTGCATCACTTATGCGGACAGGAAATATGGAACAACTGAAACAGACGAAAGTTTTCGTGCTGATTTGCAGATGTGAGCAGCTAATGGGAAAATCGGTATGATGGCAGCGTTTTCATTAGCGATTTAGAATGTGTTCATAAAAATACGCGGCGCCGAAAAATTTCACAATATCTCGATACTACAACGTCACCTACGGTGCTGCTGTATTAATGCCTGCTATCTATACATTTGAATGGATGCAAAATAGCATTTTCGCTTCATTATCTACTCAGTTGCCAGCATTTCCTGCATTCATTTTGACATTTGCCCCCCCCCCCCCCCCACCGCGTTTAGTTAATTAGTTGAAGAACTTAGCCGCACCAACATCTTCTCCAGCATGTGCAAAAGAAACTTGTTGACTGAACCGAGCAGTAAGCTTTCGTACGTCTATGCTATGTATACGTTTTTTAAAATTCAACATTGAAGACGCGCTAACCAAACTACTAGCTCGCTTTGTTTGGAGGTATGGTTCTTGGAACTGCTCACCGTTGACAGCAAACGCAGGAGGCAGCCCTAACAGCTGGCCTCGGAAATTCATAAAGAAATAAATCTTACTTGTAAATCATGCAGAATTTTCGATGCAATCAGTTCTTGAAACCCTTATGGGCTGAAATTACAAACGGTGTCTTCGCCCACATTGCAGTCCAAATCCATGCGAATGATTTTTCCATCGACGAGCGTTGCCCATCAGCAAGGGTTCAACGGAAGGCACCAATAGAGCCATTTCCACTTTACTATTTAGAGGCAAAGGTTCGCTCCCAAAAGAATGTTGCACATGAGGTGAATCAGAATTGCTAGAATATCTGACAAATGATATTCATTTTAGCGCAATTGGCATGAAGCTCGAGAATATAGGATCATTGAGGTGTCTTTCGTAAACAGTGAATGAAAGTAATGAAATATGCTGAAAGATCTCGTGTGGCTTAGAAAGCGTCGATTTCGATAAGCCTTAGGAATTGCTGGGGCTGACGTGAACGCTCTGCTGAAGTCTTGTCTCCTAATCTATTCTCCAATCCCCTACTTCTCAAACTGCAATATTTTCAGAAATGCGTGAGTTGAATGAATCGTAGTATTTTGCAAGACATTTCAAATCGTGTACTATTGTGCTGAAGGTGTACAAATATTTCAAATATGCAAGTCGAAGGGAATGAAGGCAGAAATGCGAATTTGCGAAACAGACCAAGCTATTTAAAGGAATCTGGCCACGTATAATGCACGATGTGCAGTGCGCCTCAAGGTTATGCAAAACAGATTTGCCAATGAGGCGGGTACGCTGTAATTTTCTACCGGCAGACCATCTTCTCTCTCCGGGAATCAATTTTTGATTCAATTTCCTATCAATCGATAACAGCATTTTAGTTATTTACTCGCTAGTTGAGAGCCACGTGCTTTTAACTGTATATGACATGCACAGCGCAAGATTTTGATGTACTCAAAAGTTACTAAAACAAATGTGGCGCATATTTCATATAGACAGCATAAGACTACCGTATGGATATCGAAAATGTGATATCCCTGTCCATAGTTGTGATATTTCGGTGCCATCAAGGAAGAAAAGACATATTTATCTCCTGCTCGATGCTATTTTGTTGTTTTTTTCTGCTCTAAATTTCTCTGTTCAATTTTTTGCTCTTTTCCTACTTTTCTCCAGAATATTCCTCAAATTCCTCAGTGTTCCTCAAAGGCTTGCCCCAAAGCATAAATTTGCCAAATTCCTCAGATCGCTACTCCATTTCTTCAAAAAGAAATTCTTTGAAAGTGAACGAACGAGTGCCGCTATTAGCGAGTTCTTATGAGATGAAGCTGTGCTTGTTATAGCTCTCTTGTCATGAGTAGAAGCCTCTAAATGCAGCTACTTTTTTTGCCGATGGATACTGATATCTAAGAAGTTGCTATTTCATCATCTGGCCGTTAGTTTTGGTAGTGCTAATTTTAGAGCCCCTTGGGGCATCAGGAGTAATTTACGCAAACAGTGACAGCACAGGCATGGATGAGAGGACTTTTGATGCACTGGTTTGATGCACTGGACCGTCCACGCCATAGAACTGCAAAGGACTTGTCTCCTCGTTCTTTAAACCGCGCCTACGCTGTTGATATTAGCTCTTTTGAATTGCCGGTGAATACTTTTAAGCGCCCTCCGAGTAAAGCTTCTTAGACAGCCCCCATGGATGAGAAGTGTGAGTGGTTAACAGCGACTTAGTGAGATCCCCCCTCCCCCACCCCGTCCTGCGGCAATTAGCGAAGGTAATTTGGTGTAAGAGAAACAGATGCAACGTAATGTGTTACAAAATGAAAGTTACCTTGTATCGCCCCAATTCTAAGAAGCGTCGTTGCCAAGAGGCATGTCCCTGCATCTAAATATTTTGATGAAAATTGATCGCGCTGCAGCGTATTTCAACGGACCGGAATAATGTTTTTTTGAAAAGCAGTTAGTAGTGATGACTGTTGAAGACGTATGCGTCGTCTAAATCACCATCAAATCGAGTTGCAGATAGCACAAGCGATTCAGATACCATGAAGCATTGCGATGAAGCACCCAAACGCAATAGATGACCTGTGTAAAAGTGTCCTAAGTTGAGATATTTGTATGGCGAATGCGTCGACGGACACGAGATGAATATTGACCGGCTGCCCTTGCAACAATAAGAATCGCTGCGGCGACAATATGTGATTAGAGCGTTGAAAGGAATTTAGGAGACGAACTCGCGCCGTGAACCTGATCGATGCTCTGAAGCAACAATGATTGCCTGCCGGCATTGACCGAATGCTAGCCGTTGTATTAAATGGACCACCGATGACGAGTGTCACTTCACGATCCCACCACAACAACTACCTTATCTTTGCAACGCTTCACTCGGCTCTGTACCTCTTTTCATTCAAACACTCCACCTCTAATGAACGCCTTATATGCCTTCTGCATGTTTTAGCCTGCAGGTTATACAACCGCTTTGTAACAAAAACTTGCTCTGGCTGAGGAGTGCTTGGAGCTATTATCTGTTGGTGCAACTACATTTTCGTGGAATAGTTCATCGAATAGTCAGATAACTTATGCACTACCTTCGATGAAAGACATTCACAGTGTTTATGAAGAGAAGAAAATTACTAATATCAGTACCGGCTATTTTGTTTACTTCTATGATAACGGTTTCAACCGTGAACGACTTTCAATTTGCACCGCTGCCACATTCAGAATTTAGAAGGGAAAATATCCGAACAGGATATAACACAGGCGTCACACTGTGATAGAACAATATTTGGAAAGCAGCCGAAGAATTGAATGGTTCATCGATAAAGCGGTTCAGTGCAACGCATAACACCCAACTGGACAAAAGATACATAATCAGAAATCAGTTCCTGTTGCACTAGACAGTCAGACGATAGAGGCATTGTAAGTAGAGATTGCCTAGTGTAACGTAGAGGCTGAATGTTGAATGTTAAGATAGAGCGCAAATTGATCTCAGTACGGTTGAACAAAAGAATGATGAGCGGAGTTCACAGAGAATCGACATGCTATAACTGCAGCAATACGTCCAGGAAAAGCAGTATCATAGAACGGCTGCAATACAACGTATTGACTGTTAATCACCATAGTCAATCTGCTAATCAATTTTCCACTGCAAACAGCACTTCAGAACTTTCTTTTTGGCTCAATGAATCGCAGCCGAGACAGTTCATTTAATGATGAAAAATATTATGCCAACGAAACTTTCTCTTAGCTCGTAGGAACAGCGTGATCTTATAAACAGTATATGTGGCAGCTAACTTCTAAAATTATCTTTGTCGTTGATCCTTTTAAGGTAGCCCCAAACGACTCTTTATGGGAGTAGCGATGACCGTTGCAAATTACGCACGCTTCGTAGAGAAGAACAGTGTACGAATAAAACGGCCTAGAGTTCGTTCAGGCTCGGAAACCATACGCGGCAAATCTCATTCGTGATCACTTCAATCAAGAAATATCAGGTTTGCATGGCTAGATCAAGGTCGATTCCACTAAATAAATTTTAGAAGTACAGCACCGATCGGTCATACGAAAGAATGGTGCAACTTCATAAAGCTACAATACAGGAAATGTAGTACCTGCGGCAGAACATCATGCCCCGTTTATTGTCAAACGCAGAGCAGGCAACTCATAGATGGCACTTCACTACTGTCTAATCAACTGGCAGAAACTATAGGCAAGTCGTGTAAAACTTCCAACAGGAGTGTCGACGAATGAACAATAGCTATCATCAAGAGCGCTCTAAGCAGCGAGACGAAATGTTTTCCACCTGCATGAAGCGAGTCTAACATCTCCATGGAAATTCGAGACTGATCGTTGCGAGATGTTGCCCTCAGTGCCGTTATTGATCAATACCCATTTATGGGACTCGTCCCATCCAGACTTTATATCCAGTCTCAGCTTATCCCTGAAGAATGTTGAAATTTCACTAGAGAATCGTCAATGCCTCAACGCCTCAGCCCAGTCTGTGTCCGGCAGTGTTTTAATAGGCTACAATTTTCAAATGAAATTGCATGTGAAATGATGATGGCCTTTCGAACGCGATATGCTAGGAAGCAAAAAGGACGACCATGTGATCGTTCGCATACTCACAGTGTAATCGTTGCTACGCTTTTGAAAAGACAAGGAAGCCTCACCGTTTAATGAGGCCTGACGTAGATAGCGGATCCATCTGCAAAAACGTGCAGACTGTCGTAAATTGATTGCGGCATTCCCTTCGTTTTCTTTCACTCACAAAATGCAAGATATCTGTTCCGCTCCCCGAACAAGATTTTGCTGGGCATTTCTCGAGGCCGTAATTTTCAACAGTGTTTAACCATTCACCGGTAATGCAAGCAAGCACCTTCCCATTTGTGAACAAATAAATGCCACAATGAACCCGATGCACAAAGTACTAACCTCAGCCTACTATAGGAATGGAAATAATGCAGTAAATGTCCGGTCGCTCCTAACTTTGAACCTCATTCAGCTATGTATAAGGATTTATCGTGCATGGTTTCAAAATTTCACGCCCTTGACTCAGGGACGAGTTGCGAGAAAGTAGCTGTTATATTTTCACATCATGAATGTCTTTTTTCTAATATTCAGAACATCGACAGTCATAGCTTGACCTTCAGACAATATGAAAATTTCGTGGTGGAAGGCTTAGAAAGAAACGGGACGGGTAATTTTTATAGGGAGCGAATTGGGTGATCAATTTCTCGGTCACTATCTCGAACAGCTGAATTGTATGAAGGTACCTCCGCACCAGTGTTCAGACGGAAAGATCTATTCGCAAAAATTATGTCTAAATGTTGCAGCCATTGAAATATAAGGAATGAATTATTCGGAGGCATGTGTGTTGTTTAAACACAATAGCTAGGAAGTCATCTCTCTTGCACTAATTTTGCCCATCGCTCATTTGCTGCTGTTTCTCATTCACATCTGTAACTGTTGAAGCTCCACAACGATCTAAAGGTTGGAAGTTTCTCTTACAATATTAACTGTCCATTTTGGTAAGAAACCGCATTTTGTGCAGAATAATTTTGCCTCTTTCTTCTTCACTCACAGTTGATCATTCCACACCGTCTCATAAAAAGCGGTGAGCATCAGCTTTCTTCATGTGAAGCATACGATAATAAATAGGTGAGTGCAAGCTGCTTCGTTAAAAGTTGCTCACTGAAGGAGGAGTACAAAGGTGACCCGTAAATTTCTTTTTCTGGCTCTTTCAAGCGTCAAAAGATAATATTAAAGGCGATCAGTGGTAATGAAATTGATGCGATCAGTGCTGTAGTGGAGATTAAACGGTCAATGCTGTGATGCAGATTAGATCCAACCACTTCACTGTGGTAGATTCAAAGTATTATAGATAGAAAGGCAAAGCTGTGTACACACCGGAAGATGTGACCATGACACTTCACACTTTCGTGCAAAATCGTATAGAAAATGCAAAAGCATTCAAATTTGCTGCTATAAAATCTATGCATTAGAGTCCGTAGAGGCAATTGCAACGGTGGTAACCAGTTCTTTTTCTTTCCGTTTTTTTTTTTTTTTTTTTTCGAAGTAATGTAGAACGACGAAAGCCTTCGTAAAGAATCAAGGATGATTGAGAGATGAAACAATGTGGCCTTTTTTAGTGGCGATAGCAATGTACACAAAGGGGCTGTACGCTTATATAGATGCGTCAATTGGTTCAGTCGATGCATTGATTCGGACGTAGCGTTCTAGCAGATGCTTTCTTACAAATAACGACGCGAAGGGAAAAGAACAAGTGAAGCCGTCCTCCATCCGCTAAATTCCTATATGATGACTCATTTGAGTGCTGTGTTAAATTGTATGCAAAAGTTTGCGGGGTTTGCGGTGGCATAGATTCGATAACAGTGGGGCAGCAAGCATGACTGATTTGAGGCTTTGAACACCGTTCGTTTACAACTCGCTATGCCCATTTCGATCCCCATAAATCAGTGGCACTATAACCACATGCGCAGCTTGTTACGAGCCATTCTCACTCATGATTAGCTTCCGACGTGGAGATGAGCGTTTCGGCTGTTACGCAAAACAAGTGTGCGAGTGTATGTCTGTGTCTGTACGCGCGCTTATACATCTGCACATGCGTGCGTTTGTGCCCGTATTTATATGCAAGCAGCCATGCGTACCCGTCTGCGCGTCTGCATTTTTTCGTTTGCACCTGCGCACGTCTGTGTGTGCCCGCATACTTTTTTGTGTACACTGTTATCCATCTCTACCTTCTGCAGTGCGCATCTGCGTACGGCTGTGTCTATGCACCTGTATAAGCACGTGCGCGCCTCCACACGTTCGTCTGTCCGTATGCGTTCGTCTGTTCGCCTATCTGTATAAGACTGCGTGTGTCGACTTATACCCCTGGACGCGTCTGTGCCCGTCTGTTTGAGTATAAACGTGTATGCACATATGCTCGCGGGAGGGAAATTCGGACAGCACTCACTGACCAGCTTGTCGAAAAGTGACAGCTGCTGACAACCACATATTACCACTTTGTGAGTAGATTGCATCGTCTGTGCGGCATAACATCCTTGTTAAGAAAATGGGACCTAAGAAGAGGTTAGCTGAAACGGTTTAAGAATCAAATATTCAAATATTGGGGCATTTCGTTTAGAGGGCAAATTTGAAGGTTATGAACTTTACGCATACATAGCCATTCGAAAGTTTGCTTCTCTTTGGTTGTTTCATTCTTACGGCTTCGTTGGTACAGCTGATGATTACTGCTCAAGCACTACAGCAAGCTGTTGATCCTTTCCAAGCTGTTTTCGGATTTATTCTTGTGAACCGCTGATTCGAACACCTAATGAGTTTTTGGTTTCGAAAATAGTAAGCACGCTGCACCCACTGCAGAAAGGATCCGCTACGTATGGGTTAGCATTCGATACGTTGTCACAAACCTATCAAAAAAAAAAAAAAAAAAAAAAAAAAAAGAAAAAAAAAAGAAAAAAAGGAGGTACGTAAGAGGCAAAACGCATCGATCGTAAATATTTAGAAAACCCAACGGCTGCGCTCCGAATCTGCGAGCTGCGATGGAAACTATGAAAAAATCAGACATTCGTTCACAGCGCCGAATTCAAACACGGAGATCAAACACGCACAACACGTGAACATTAAAACTTGTCCTGGGAAAGATACTAGGCAGGCTGCATAACACTTGAGTTTGCATTTCACCTGACCTAGCCAATAGGTTGTCTAAACATGTAAAAGGAAAGATAAAATAATGTACTCTTGGAAAGCGTCGGGTATGCAAATCATCAGCCAAAAACTTTTGCTTGTAAAGCACCTATGGGTTCGAAGTGCTGATTTTAGAAGACCATCAAATGTGAATAAGATGAACAGAGGATGATGATAAGGAAGGAAAGTGGGGAAAGGAGGCCAGTGTCGGCAGAGACAACACTGACTAAAATTTCACTATTGAAGCTTGTTTTGTTCGGAATTTGAAAAAGGAACGGATATACAGTCAAAACACACGCATAGATTTGACGTCATCATGTTGCCACCTTGGCAAATTCCAGTACCTTCACAAAAATCCTCGAAGAAGCTAGAGAAATCCATCAAATTCTGTACCCAAAAAACGACCTAGTAGTGGAAAATTGAACCGCACTTCTTGAGGTACCAATTTACTAATACAAAGGAGGTTAGGTTATTAAAACTGCAAGCCTCATTTTACCACGGCCCTAAATAACAAGTGCCTGACTGTCTCGGACATGAAGTTAGCTGAATATCGCATTCTTGCGATGGACGTCTTCCAGAAAGTTAACGGAGAGTAAACTGCCTAAGGTGCGTTAATGTTCATGATGGATTGCGAAGACGGAGACTCTAGCCCTGGAACGGCGTCGCTCAATCATTCAACCATGACTACGCGTTCACGGTTTCTTTGTCATCTGAGAGGATGCACTCTGCCTATCGACCTACTGATGCGTGTCTAGTCTTCTGATGATTTATTTCAGCACAACATGCCCCCTCCCGTTTAACTGTAGTAACCTTTTTTTCACGATTGCTGCAGCACTCTTCAGTAATATAACTACTACGTTGATGATCGTTCATGATCTTGCATTAGCCAATTTCGCACTTAACATTACTTAGCACTAGGGTGACGTGATTATTTCAGGTTGCTGAATGAAAGCAAGTTGGGGGGGGGGGGGGGGGTAAAACGTTTCTTTTAAACCGCAGCTGCGTAGAAAAAAACCATATCGCTTAGGCGCAGTGCTGTTGCAACTTCTCATTTGTAGATTTCTCCACTGTTTTCTACGCTTGCGGGATCATTTCGTCTGTCGTTTTCACTTAAACCATTTTCAGAGTTGACGTTCGTACCTACAATCTTTTAAAGACCTATATTAGCACTCTCGTTCGGCTTAACTTGATGAAGTTCCTATTGCAACGTCAACCCCTATGAATAACGCTGAACGTTCCAGTCCTTATATCTCACCTCAACTTTTCAAGTTTCTGCTTGCAGCGTCCTCTTTCGCATGTTTTCATTCGCAGGATCGTCTTTAGGAAGTGATGCCGTTGTTGCCGAACCTGGCTGTTTTAACAGCTTGTTCCATGACAACTGTGTTTTATGATGATAAGGAACGTTCAAAATGATCAATCACAAAATAGTGGTCGTAAATTGCATCAAAACTTCTCTGGTCTTTTCCTTTTTTAGTAAGTCGACAGTTGCTGCTGAGGAATCTTGAGCTCCGAATCTCTAGCACCAGTCGTTGGGAAAATGTATTAGAAATTATTTCATAGAAATACAGCGATTATGCAAATTGCAGTGGATTTTTCGTTAATCGAGTGAAAGAAATTTCAGATGAGGACAATGCGTAGAGACCGTCTTACGTTCACTGATGGGACGGAACCAAAAGCAACAATGTGCTGAAAACTGTGCGCAGTACATCATTTCAAGGAAACACAAAGAAGGGTTTTATCCCCCTCCCCC
>JAARMF010000277.1:65118-81373 GCA_022844705.1 Toxascaris leonina
TCCCCCCCCCCCCCCCCCCAAATTATCCTCTCATTAAACACGCTCTTCGAGCTGAATACGGTGATGAAAAAGAAATGAGGGCGCAACTAAGAAATCGGTTGCATGCCTTGAGAATCACCGACCACTGGCAGGATCTGAAAGCATTTGTAACCAACTGCGAAGGAATACTTCGCCAACTAGCCGCTGCACAACAGGTCGTCGAAACGGCATTTATTTATGATGTGATCTCCTCCAAACTTCCCTCAAATGTTCAATTCCTGCTGGCTCAAGAAAAGCGACGTAGTCCGAGCTGGATAACGAAAGAAATTTGCACCGCCCTCAGAGATACTGCAGAGATGAAAAGGGATGCATCCGCTTGATTCCAACCTACTCCGGGTTATCGTGGCTCAGGCGGGCATGGTCTTTCTCATCCCATTTCAACTACGGCCAAAACCCCTCATTCTAACAGCCACTGTTCTTTATACCTGCGACAGCACTGGTTCCTCCACTCTCTGCTGACCACGAAGGCCACTAGAGACGATTTCAAGAAACCTCCCGCATGCATTTTCACCCGCAAAGTCGCACTTGGCCCCAAGATCACTCGAATCACACCCAGCAGCTTCACTTGTTCGCTGTGCCTTCTGTAGTGGATGGCACCTCTCCAATTACTGTCCCACATATACCACTCTTGAACAAAAAGAACAACGTGTTACCTAACTCAATTTGTGCCGCAAGTGTTTTCGTTTGGATCACTCTTCTTCTCTCTATATCGTAAACTCTGCCCATGCTGCGATGGGCCGCATGATTCAATTCTGTGCTCGAAACTTGCCTCCCCCAACAGACGCACAACCACGGTAGCAGCAACTACACTTTTTGCAGCACCCTCTCAGGAACACAGTTCGACGGTCGCCGCCGCAGTTTGAACGCAAACCGCCATCAAATGCGTCAGTCACGTCTTTGATGAACCATCGCAATCTCGCCGTGTTGCAAACTTACCGTCTTCAATCCACGCGAGTCATCTCGGAAAATGCAGGTAATCGCATTCTTTGATAGTGGAGCCCAAGGCCTATATCTCACCAAGAGAGTTCGTGAGCAACTGCACCTTTTCTCTATTGAACGCAACAGGATCTTATTCAAAGGATTCACAGGTTTCAAAGGAACCACCCAGTTCAGTGATTCAGTTCAGCACAGTGTCCTTCCGCCAACTGGTGCAATACACGCTACTGACACGCATACACTCACCACAGTAACCGAAAATTTTCTTCATGCTGACATTACGAAGCAGCACCGTAAACTGCTATTCACCAACGATAGCCCGATCTTTTCCATCGCTCTGATAGCTCGTTAACCAGACCTTGCTGTAGAGTCCAACTTCTGTTACATTGCGAACCTGACTTCGATCAAACGGCTGCAAAGCGAACTCCATCTCTTGAAATCTCAGGCTGGTCCCGTGTTAGGCGGATAAGGCAATGTCCCGGAAGAATACCGACGTAAGCCATTTCAAGTCTACACACTTGTTGTATGTCAGGCTCCTCTGCTCAGAAAAGGACTTCTAGGTTGATTTTCACTAGTGACTGGAACACAAACAGCTGATGATAGAAGGACGCGGAGCTGGCGTTCATGTAGTGTACACTATTGGGGCTGCGGCGGTAACGTCACTATCGCCTTGGTAATTCATGCAAGCCTTCAGGCTGTCCATATAATGTGGCATGATGCAACGATAGCAGAAACAGGCGCGAATACAAGCTTTTCGATCACGCTCGCGTGATAGAAATGTTCATTTATCAAATTTGAATTAATACGACGATTGTTTAAATGAAAACGTCACTCGACTTGCCAGAACACTGGACAAGAATTACTAAGCTTTACTATATGCGACTGCTACCTCACAATTCTTAGATAAGCGCATCATTTAACAGTCACATAACTAGTGCACCGATGACTTGTCTATAAGACGTTTGCAAACACATTTTCCCAATGCAGAACGCTGTTGCTACCCTCAGCGTATATACCGTTACAGCACATCAGATTGGCACCAACTTGAATTTTTCGAAGCCCATCGTACTGACGAGACTAAACTTGAGGTCTCCGGAGACATCAAAACGTTGTGTGGAAATTCCCTGTCCACAATCTCTAGCCCTCACTCTTGGAGTAACTGTCTTGCGTTACTCAAGATAGGTAATTCTTGGGTTCCTGGTTCACAAACTTTCACTTCCTCCCCACCACTTCGTTTTATTAACGTTTTTTCCCATATGATATTTTTTGAACCTTTCAGCACCATCTCCGTCATCAACCCTTGAAAGAAAATCATTGGCAGTTCTTCATACATTAATAGCGTCCACAAATCTTATCAGCGGGTTTCTTGAGTGCCTTTTCGCCTATGGCATACAGAGAAATGCAAAAATGTGGAAAGGACGTGGCAGTATTGGAACCCGCGAGTAATTATTTTACACGTAGCAAAGTTTCGAGAGTAATAGAACAGATTCGCATCCAATGACATATTCACACGGCCATTCATAAGGAATTAGTAATGCGTTAAGAAGCCGACGCATGCAACACCTAGATGAGCATTCTAAAGAAAACGAAAATCGAAAAGCCAGTCATGCGAAAGCAATTTTTGCCAACGGCTCTTCCCCATATGGCGTCTATCTGCGCATACACAAGGTTAAACGAAGCAGCTTCATAATACCCCGACTATCCTCATTCAGGTCGCTACATCAGTTGCAGCAAAAGTTCTGAATAAAAATAGAATATCTTCAGGTCCACGCTCACCACGTAGCCTGCGTACAGTTACATATATCGGACTCAGTACATATTGTTGTCATTGCGTCCCCATTATCGTCAGCAAATCACTGAGTAGAAAGAATAAAGCATTTCGCATAGTAGCGTTTAAGCGTGAATGAAGTGACGCCCAGGAGCTATTTGTGGTGAACATGGAATTGGGAGGTTGCGACCAGCCTAGGCAAGCGATTTGGATGAAGCAGCTTTGCATGGTGTGGAGCACGGCGGGTATACCGCAGTTGTGATTGACATTGGGATGAGTGCGAAAATAAGCAGTAGCCTGGAACCACTTATTGCTTCAAGGAAAGCGGAGGATTAAGAGGCCATCCTTTAAAAGCATGCTGCTTCACATTTCGACGCTCTCCTCATCTTGGCCTACGTCTTCCGCGTGTGCATCACTATGGGCCATACACTCGCATAATGCGGGCGAGCTCATCACGAACCGCTGCGTCCGCTTTGTTAGCCCTGTGAGCTGGCTGTTGCCGGTACTGCATCAAATTTTTTCTCCAGTTCTCTTATAAAATTTGAGTATGCGCCTTGCACCATTTCAGTTGCGTCTTAGTCATTTCCTCCTTGAAAGATCCGTCCGCACCGACTCACAGCAAACACAACAGGTCGATTGCTTCTACCTCAGTCACTCCCAGCACCATCACAACGTACCAGCAGTTGATTGGCCGTTGGGGAATGCGCCTTCGTTCACCAGATATACGCCCAGCAAGCTTGAGTTGTTTTAACACAATAAGATTTCAGTTGATAAACGAGTGAACAAATGATACATCCTGCATCTGCTGAAGTGAAGTGGTAAGGGGCCAGTTAGAGAAGCGCATTTTGACTGTTATATGTCTGCAAAATTTCCCGCAAAGAGACAGCGAAATAAAACCAAGTAGCTTGAAGGCAATAATCCAATGACTGCGCGAACTACAGAGGCGTACCCGGAAGCTCCCATGAGACCACGCTCAATCTCGAGTCTGGTTGAGAGTGGTCAGCATAACGAGTACCTTCCAATTCACTTAGCAGTCTTTTCGCTGATAGGCCCGGCTATGAAGTATTCTTCCAAAGTGGATGCCGTAGGTTTCCTTTTTCATTGGCTCGGCGTACTTGGGTCGTTCAAGCATATCAGTGAGAACGGCCTAGCGCTGAGGGAACATTATCCACAAAAAGATGATACGTGAGCAACTTCTAGTCGTCATTATAGCGCTCTCTTGATTTTAAGATGGCATCATAAATGGAATCGAGCAACGATTTATCTCAGCGTCTTCATGAGAGATGAAGATGCTAACATATTTCAAGCACGGTTTGAGATTTTTCGTCGCTTACTATTGGCATAAAATTATGCGCTTCCTTTGCTTTATAGTGATTCCGTGGAAAAGGGGCTGGATGGCGATGAAAAATTGCCTGCCTCGGACGCTTCTTTCTGGACAAAGGCTGTTTAGTTCCATCACTCTAGACTGAGCAATGTGAGTGTGAATTTTGCGGAGCGGACTTGGAAAGCGCACTGGTTATTGTGGGCATGTTCCACTTCATTAGCTAGACGTGTTGAAGTAGTTCGTATTCGACATTTACAATCACGAGCTTAAAACACTCGTGGATTCATAAACAATCTCCTCCCACATTGGTCTATATTACTCTTTAGAGATCAAAACTCACCCAAGTCTCTCCACGAGCTCATAGGGTTGTTTTATCAGTGGTCCTCTGTAATTATTCCGGGAAATTTCAAGTGGGTCAAAATTCGAGTTGTAAATTCGAGTTGTCTCGTCCCACAAATGTCCAGCATTCGACGGAGGATCTTAAAAGGAACACAAATAATTATCTGGGAATCCCTAGGGCGACAGCTAATATAAGATAGATGTTACAGCTGCAGCTTTTCTTAGTCAGGAAACGAATCTGCCTAGCACACTGCACAAATGCATTTGTATGCAGAATTTCCACCACTCAAAGTTAAATTCAGTTTGTGTCATGCACCTGAACACTTGCAATTTTTTTCGTAGGCTCCAATGCTGCTGGCCCGATGCTTCAAAGCAAAGAGGTGATGAAAGAAGATTTGAAATCTAGGATGAGTCGAAGATTTTGCGAGAATATTTTGGTAGTGAAATTAAAACTTTGCAAATAGAGACAAGTCTTGACATATTCCTAGGTGGTGGAACGAAGTTTACAGCAAGAATTCGTTGGAAATGAGAAATTATGCGAACATTTCTGTAGGGCACTTATATTTTTGTAGATGGTGTGATACGAACCGTTTAAAAGTGCCCAGCTAAAATAACAGCAGACTCGTTGCCTTTCTAACTGGTGATCTTCTTAGAACGATCTTACAATACAATAACTATGGACATGTTTTCTCAGGCAGAAGCGGTTCTGTGCATGTCGGGAGTGATCTGTGAGAAGAGCAAAAAGGAGAACAGTGGAAGAGTAGAGCGCTTTTCAGACAGCCAAAGGACAACAACCTCTAAATTACACACATCGCACATTGAAAAGATTCGTTTAGCGAGTACAGGGCATAAAGCTCAGCTCCATAAAGTAAACTTATGTTGAATGAACGAAGGTGCAAATCACGGCGATCATTGGAGTTTTGCCGATGCAGAGCGAACCGATCAGTAGAGATGGAAAAGAAATTAATAATAAAGACCCATGAAAGCAACGCAATTGCATGTGCTCACTTCTTTAAAGATGGCTTTTGATGCGATGCTTTCGCATCTATGTGTACGTAAAGGACGTCTGCATTTGATTCGCAGCCGACAAGCGGTAAAGAGATGCCGATAGTGTCTGCAGCATAAATTTTCCTCCTTTCCACAATCTGCTTCCATCCGAAAGACAAAAGGGTTATTTTCTGTGAAAATTAGACGCTTTCTTTCCGTCTGAAATAGCCCATGAAAATATTCATTGGCGTTATAAAATCGTTATCCAAGAAGCAGAGCATCGATAATGTTGATTATATTGAGCAGAATAGTTGATGAAACACTCGTCGATATGTACACCAAAGCACTCAAGCACAACGCCACTCTTTGGTAGGTAGGCATAGATTTGATATAATGTTTGAAAAAATGTGATTCTTTTAGTGATAAAGTAAATTTACATTCTCTCGGGAAAAAAAAAAGTCGATGAAAAAGGCACGACAGACGAGACAAAACCAGTCTCTCCGTCGACAATTGTTAAAATCAAGAAGTCACTGTGATAATCGCACATATGAACTGAGAAACGCATAACTTTTTAATGTTCCCAATGGCTTCAAATTTGGTGTTTAGAAATCACCAAAACTTATTTACAGAGATCCTGATCAAATGTCAGAGCCTTTAATGGGTCATCTTTTGTTTCGGTGTTTATACTTAGAAAACCTGAGCGGTTGAACCATTAAGCTACAAACCTCAACGGTTGTTGATGAGGATGGAGGCGCCTCAGCTTCGCTCGATCCTTCCTCATCTTGAGTCCACATCATCTGCGCTATACGCCATCAGAGCGTTTGAATAGCTGTTCACAGTGTTACTCACGCACGATGCCACCCGATATGATGGGCAGGACTCACATACGAAGGAAGGCGGAACTTGAAGTGTTTCGAAGCCAGAGATGGTCACACTCGAATCACAGACCTTGGTAGCACTTCGCCGCAAGTGAGACATCTAGCATAGCAGCAGGAAAAAGCCTATCGAGAAACGATACCTGTGAGAAAATTTCGAAAACCCGAGGCCATAGGCGTTATGAATTTATCATGTGAGAAGCGTTGAATAAATAGCGTGAAAGTGTGACATTCAGACAGTCACCGATCCTCCTTGAAGGAGGTTTTGAATTCCAGCTGTTGTTGGCTTATAGGCGATATCTTTCTCATAGAGAAAGTCGTATGTTTGTTCCCAGAAAGCCGAGGTATCTCGAAAAAGCATAATTTCTTCGGATCATTTTGCAAAGTCCTGTTACTATTTGTGACTAAGAAAAACATACTTCTTCATTGCAACCGTACGGCAAAGTAAAGAATGCATTGCATTTGCCGCCGACATGTTGTGATCTATGAACACTCTTTTTAACACCGAGCGCACAGAAGCATACAGGGAGGCACAAAACAATTAAGTTTCCTGGCGGCCTCAAATGCCTTTCTCCTTCCCGTGAGTTTACTTTCGGCGGGTCAGTCCTTCAAGCGGCAGCCTGCCACGTGAGCGTTCAAGTAGAAAGGTGCCGTTTATAGCCATTGGCTATCGATCTTGCAAGCAATCACGCCAATTTTTACGCTAAACTGGTACTGCATCCCTTACGACGTTTTGTTGGTGGCGTATAAAAATAGTGGTATTGATTATTAAGTTCGCTTTTCCATCCACACATTAAATGCCGCCAACACCACCTCCAATTGCCTAACTTCAAGTAGAATCGAGATCCGAACTGTTATGGCATAGTACGCACGACCCGACTTTTGATGAATTTTTTCTTCCACTGGCAGCATTCTTTTATTGTCTTGTCCGCATATGACGCTCCAAACGGAAACCCTACTGTTAACATGCAGAACATATTAGAAAGAACAGTGTACTTATTGTCAGTGCTAAACTGTATCTGTGGCACGTGGCAACTCACCTACGATTAAACGTAGTGGCAAGTCAGCATTTACGTAAACGCTGTGAAGGCGTGCACTTACAATTGCACCTCTTCTGCATCGTCAAATTCCATCAGTTGGTACTGCCTGCGAAACAAACTTTTCGGCGTTCTGAGTCAACATCAGCATATCATGACGACGTTATGTTTTCTGTGTTAAGATATTGCAAAACTTTACAGAACAACAACACTTTCACGGTTGCATTATGCAACTTGCAGTGATATCTGTTGAACTTTGAGCGTGGGAAATTGAGTGTAAGAAAAGAACGTAGAGAGAATGATGAAGGTAGGTTACTGGACGGAAGCAGTGGGAAATGATTGGAAATAAGTTTTGCGCATTCCATAAGAGTCATAGTCCATGATGAAATAAATGACGCACCTCAACATACGATTCTTTCATTGCTAGCTACGTGGCTTCAAAAAGGCTAAGGGGCTTCATTCCAACTCATCGAAACCTTACCTTTATGGTTAGCAATACATGGAAGGAAAAGATAAATCGCTGTTGTTGATTATCACCGAATGCATGATGATGGAAATATAACAGTTCGTCATCAGTATTTCCCTTTTTTGCCAATGCAGCCTTCCTGATGATGGCGCCGAAAGATGACGAAAAGACGAGAATGAATTGTCATATATTTTCGTCGTTGCATATTTGCTGTTCGACGGCAACTTCGACTTATCACTAGTGAATGGTTATGTGCTTCCTGAGAGATGGATCTGTAGCTATTTGGTTTGTCCTATTAGTACATAAGGTGAAGGATATTTCGGCGCATCGGTTGTTTAACAGCGCGGAAATTATGTGACCAAGGAAATAGTAGAACCGAACCGCAAAGACAGCAACTTCGCAACAGCTTTACCGACATCAACAAATATAAGCAATGGATACATTACTGCGGAAAGCGGATACCTGCGCTTGCAAAATAAACTTTCACCCTTCTATAGGGTTATTTAGTTTCCAGTCATTAGGCGCCATGCATTAAAAAGCTTTTTCAGCTATTACTATCAGAAGAACGCTATTGGAAGCAGAACGAAAGCGTTGTACATTAAATAACGGAAATTTCAGCCAGGTAGATCGCTGGCTATGGCTTCTTTAAAAAAATACAGAAAAAGAAATCGTGCTTCATGGCGCAATCGTGCCATCATCATCGGACTACTGTAGCTTTCACCTGAATGTTGTGCAATGAAGCTGTGATGCGCCCAGATAGGAAGCTAGCACTGCATTAGATCGGTTTTCGAGAATGCGCTGCTAGAATTCAATTATTCTTATGATGGGGAGGCGCCGCTTATCGGCCTTTCCAGGAAGATTCAGTCGATTCACTCAACGTATAACGTTGCTGAATGGAAGCATCGAGTAGAGTAAAACGAAATATCCCCTAATTTCATCTCCTCGAAATTGAAGCAACCGATTTCCAAACGCTACAACGCACAACAAACGTCCACACTGAATTTCTTTGCATTCCTGTAAACCATTTGTTGTTGTTCGTACACTTCATGCCATGCGCAACTTTAAAATAGGTGCTCACAAATGATCAGAATTCATCCCCATCCCCCTACGCCCTCCTCTAGCGGATGCGCCTGTCACAAGAGACTTCACACAAAGATGGTTCATAAATCTTGAACCATGGGGACTCCGTCGCTGGGACCTCCGCGCCCGAAAATCTTCCTACTCCGAATAGAATTCCATGAAATTAAACTCTCCTTAAAGTCAAATTGAAGTCAAATTAGAGCCCTGTAGTTCCCGGACATCTGTGTAAGAATTTGATGAACCATATCTCGCCTTCGTGAGCTAAGAAAAATCTCTATGGATTCGCAGCAACGCCAGGAAACACCACCAGGTAATATGCCCGAATAAGATACTCTGAAGAGAAACGTTACGCGTAGGTGTCAGCAGCGAAACAACGGCTCGTTACAAAAGAAGATACTCGAAGTTGGCTGAGCTCAACGTCAATCTTTTACCAAAAAATTCGTCCATATATAGATGACAATGTACAAGAGGTTCGATGGAGTTGCAAGTAAAACGGCGAAGATGAGAAAAAATTAAGTCGGTCAGAACTGTGCGCTCTTCTTCAACGGGAAAAAGCTCTCAGAATGGGAAATTTTAAATGCGATCGTCATTTACAAAGACAACGGTGATACGAGAAATAAGTCAAATTATACGCCTATATAGCGAATGTCGAAATTCTTCGAACTTCGTGCTTGCATACAAACTTCATAGTGTGTTGGATTCCAAAATGCCATGTTCCCATCTTGCTTGCCTTCAAAACCTTCCACGACAGACGCATTTCATCGAATTCATAAACGAAGTAAAAGAAAAACGACATTTCACCTAATTTCGAGATAGCTTACAACATTTGAAAACGCACATCGTCCTTCGAATAATGCAAAACACGTTTCGAATGAATGAAAGCACCTCCAGCTTATGCAGAAGTTGTCTCAGGAGGTATAAAATGGAGATTTTTGTAAGCAATACACTAGCTTAAGGAAAAGTCATCGATGCCGGTGCCCCAAAAGTACCATCTCCGCACCTCGTTCTACCACTGAGGGGGTTTTTCATCTTCAAAAATGGCACTTTGTGTGAGAATAGTCGTGTAGGCTGGGGGTCCAAGTTACTTTCGAGTTCCAAGAAGTGCAAGCAACAAGAGAAACAGTGTTCGACCACTACTGAAGAGACGGCACTTAGCAGAAACTCTGCGAATCAGTGCTGCTAGGTGATTACCTTTTAAGCCACCGTGGCTTATTTGGCTCCGTCGGAATTTTCAAGAACTATATTACATTCTTCTTCACCATCTCGAAAGTTGCTATGTTTAGTTATGCTATGCTGTGTGATACAAAAATTCCATAGATTATGGAGCAATATGGTTCACCGATTCGACATTTTCGTGAGTTACACTATATCATACTTCGCGGTTAGAAACGTTTCTCAAAATGTGCTGCATTATAATCCAAGGAATTCATCACATGTATTCTTCACCCCAGCGAAACAGTGTAGCTGAAATTATGGTCTATTATCTCTGCATCGTCTTCGCAACAGAGATGTGAACCCCACCAGCGCATTGCGCCTTACGCATCTTTGTTTCGCATCACTGCAACTTATTTATTTTAAAAGAATGTTACATTATCCTAGCAATATTCTTGAAGCGAAACTTGCTCAGCACTACCGAGCCCTCAAAGATCCCATAACATCTACAATGATCCATGCACGCCAGCCTCTGGGACTCTAGCCGTAGCTACTGCACCAAACTAATTGCATCCCAACGCAATGGTACGCCAAGACTGCAGCTTTTCAAAGATCGATTGTTCACTAAATTTTGTTTTGAACGCGACACGGCAAAATAACATGAGACAGGTTAAAACGGTGTTCAAATAGAACCAAGCATGTTGAGAATGGTTAGAATACACGTGCTTCGAAGATTATGCTCGTTGCATTGATCCGTATGCATGCTGTACTAAACATACTTTGCAGCTACATGGGTATGTCGCATTGGGCGAATATCTAAAAGTTTTTGCGAACAGCTCGATGTCTGTTGGTAAGAACTGTTGCTTTAATTCCTCGTATTCAGATGATTAACGCAGGTCTTTGCTCTGGTTCCTGAAGAAGATGAACTTTCAATATTCCGGATACAATTCCACATATCCTGAGAGGGGTTTCCTGGATAGACGCTGTCACATCTGCAGACATTTGCATCAAAGGCCACGACACACAGAAAGATTATAGCCTTTTACGTACGCGTCGAACCAAGCATGCCATCGTGCCCTCCGCAAATATACGTTTTAGATGTAAGTCGCAAAAAGGTGTGGGATCAGCTGCATTCGAAGGCACACCAAAGCGATATGCCAAAATTGCAACCTTTCTAGGATCACTAATTCACCGCATTTCTATGCGAAAATGGTGCATCGCAGTAGCAAGAACAAGTTGAAGACGACCTCCCCATGAAAGTCTCCATCTTCTGCTACAGTTCCCGCGGTAGCTCCGAACATTTTCCTATCCCGTGCAGGATTTGGGCAACGCAAAAACCTCATTACGGGATTTGCGCAAAGGACATGAATCATAGTATCACATGCCAGAGACTGTTTCTATGGGCATTCTAGCTCAGGGATGCACAGTTCCTTACCCTAATGCTGAATGAACAAAGAATCTACGAAATGCTAGGTAACTGCGACAGTATATGCCAGGTATGCTTCTCCAAACCACACGTATCACAAACCTGTGCGAATGAGATATTTCAGTAACACATGACTAAGGCAGAAAGAATTTGATGCGATGGAATAAGCTAATTTATGCGACCTTAAATGAGTTGCATCGAGCGCCAACAGAAGCCGATTGCCATCGAGAAACATTATTGCCCGAGGCGTCACTTCAATTACGAATAAGCACACTGGCCACCCGCCGTGCCTATTCTAATGCGTCCAATCTAGTCACTCCTCACTAAAATCGCGCGGTCATGTTTGCAACAAAGGTGCGAATGCGCTACAAAATTACGCTGGAAACCTAGCTGTTCGTGTCTTCCTACTTGAAAAAAAATGTTTGTTTTTATGCTGCTTGATGAACCTGGATCTGCAAAACGCATTATGATAACGAGGTTATGCGTGTAAGCATTTACGCGGCTATCCGTTGACTCAACAGCTTCACTTCAGGGAATATTGAAATCAGACTGCAAAAACTAGTCGCATAATGACCACAGAACGACCTTGTACCAAAGTTCAACGATTCCGAGAAGCCCATGGGCATTAAATGATAATCACAGAGCGGCCTTTCTAAGCCTGGTCACGCAGTAACCAAAGAGCGACCCTCAACCACGGATCAATAATTTCGAGAAACTCATGGACATCTTGAAGTATATAAGAATTTGTATGCAGGTTATGGCGGATCCGATCGTATTTTGCGACTATCCGAGTGAAAAATCAAAACTTGAATGGAAATGTATAAGCGGTCGGCTTGTTCAGAATATGAATGGCGCTCGTTCTGCCACTGACTGCCCAGTTTAGGCAACTGGTATACGTCACGACCGTCGTCGTAGAAGCGCGTTTCGTGCTAGCTCCATCCGCACTCTCAATTACTTGCATTATTTGCTAGAATTACACCAAATTATGTGCCAATACTGTCGGCTGATCATTTATCTGATGTGACAAATATGTCGACTACAAAAAGAAATTCAGAGGCCAAACTTTCCTGCTCAGTTGAAAGGCAGCTGCTTTCGAGTGGATCATATTTCAAATTTCGTTGCAGTGGATTGCTCACAAACAAAAGATTACCAAGCGTGCATGCGCAGTTTTCAGATAGGTCTGAATGGTTAGTCAAATTTTCAAACAGAAGGGATGTCGGATCTGCGGATATTGCAGGAGGGGGCGATGCGCGGGATCAACTGTGTAAAATTCATCCGTGCCCGAGTGAGCAAGGTGCAAAGGTAAGGAATACAGATATAACACGTTCTATGAGAGTCTCAATTGGGAAGCCGGATACAGAAAGTGATTGTAAAAAATTCGCAGCTTCCGCCCAATGTTGATAAAAACAAAAAATCGCTTTGAGCAAGGAATTATTTACTGCTTTGGGAAAGCCTGAGAGATGTCATTTTCTCATATTCATCGCCTCAACGCGCACATCAACACACACTCCTTCCAGCTGAATTTAAGGAGCAATTGCGATTCCGTTGAAGCAGTGCCCCATTGAAGTTTGCAGTGATAAGCACCGATAGCGGCTGTGTGCTACTTCCCTTCCTCAAAAAAAAAAAAAAAAAAAAAAAAAAAAAAACGACTGGAGAAGAGTACATCATCTGTTTATAGCTGAGCGACGTTTCGTTGTCGTTTAACAACATTTGTCGCGCACACTGAGGCTCAGATAGATGGAAAGTTTGAATGGAAAGTGATGGCACGAACGCTGTGTTCAGCAAATTCCCTTCTGAAATTTCGAATCCCATGTTCTTCTCTCCTCTCTTAAAAGACTATATTAGACAAGCATTGTTCATGCGACCTCCACCATCTACGTCCATCAGCAGAATCGCTGTGTTCAGCAAATTCAAGTATAAAGTGGTTAGTGGAAGTGACCAGAGAAAACGGTCAATATGGTCAGCGCGGCGAATGCGCGGTCGCACATAGGCGCAATTGCATACCAAACAAGAAAAGCACATTTTCTTATTCGATGTCAATTTTTCGAAGTCTTACTCCATGTCTTATTCGATGAGGCTATGTCAATTTTTTCAATATCACTTAAGCGCCAAACACTGTCTTGATCAATAAACCTCAATTGTACGGAAGAGTTGTATCGCTGCGAGGTGCCTGTCTTCAGATTTTTGTGCTATGATACTAACGTCCACTAGTAGGTCTGAAATACCTTCATTAACTTCAAACTGCTTAATCGCTCATTTAATCCTAGTCCTAAAGCTGATCGATGAGAGGCAATGCTACGCATAGCAACTGTTTCATGGAGACAATCAATTAGTTGCTGAAGATTGTTCTCTAGCGATCTTAATTGCGCCAGCAATGCAATGCCATGTTTGACTCATTACCTACTCTTTGAAGTACAAAACAAAGTCTCTTGAACTCCATATTTGCCGTATTTAAACGCCTGGTTAATTGCAGTGTTTTAACTCGGTGCTCTAATAAACCTGCAGCTGGATGAGAGACTTTGTAATCGTAAGTATTCCTCGCTGTTTTGTGTGCAAGCTCAGAAATCGACTGTTCATACCTCGTGGCCTATTGAATATGGAAAATGAGTTGCTGTTAAAATTCGCAACCTACTTACTTATTCTAAAATGAGTTTGTTTCGGGATGGTAACAGAGGGATGCCTCCTTATAACGTTTACCCTCAAATCAGTTGCTATCAGTTGTCCCAATTTCTTCAACATACCTTTTATTCCCTATGTACTCGTTCAAGACAAACGTCAGACATCTATAACACGGTGATTTCCATATATGAAATGGTATCTTTTTAACGAAGTTTCGCTTTATATGGCAACACATTCTTATCAAGAGCATTTCAACGACGCTTTCTTCCAATTGCTTACAGCTTCAGGTTAGAAATCTGACGTTTGTATCTTGCGATATTATAGAGATAGAAGACTGTTGATCCACAACTTTTTCCTTTATTCAGAAAACCTTTCAGTTCGTGAGCTCCCCAGTGACACCTCTAAATTGTTTGTCTCCCATGAAATTTGCGCACTTCCACACAACAGCAATATGGCTGCACTGTTGGCCTTTTCGTTTCTCTCTCTCCTTATGTATGCGACTTCCATTGTATGCTTCTTCAGTCTATTCATCAACAGCTTCGATAGTTCTAATATACGTATCCCCGGAACCCCGTATCGAGGCGAAAAAATTCCGAATTCTAAAATTCTAAAAAGTTCTCTCCTTCATCGTTCATTGTTCGCCTTGCTTAGTATGCTTCAGCAGATCTTTTTTTGAGGCTTCTTTTCTCTATTCGTCTCGTGATTGTTTTTGCGCCCGACTTGATGGGGTTATAATTTCGTAACCCCTTGCTCACATCTCACAATGCCAGCGTTCTGATATTACCATCATTTCTACTAATGCTTTAATAAATCTGCTATTTCCTTGCCGATTCTAACATTGTCTTATCGTCAACCGTTTTGGTTATGCCAGAATGCCGTTGTCGTGAGGAGAAGAGAGGGGCAATACTTTAGGGGACGGTATGCCCTATGTTTTCAAACCCAGAGATGACTCAGCGTGCCTGGAATTCCCGCATTAAGAAAGGAGGTTATTGGTCTTCACTTTGAAAAGAAAGAAAAATTGAGTAACTGCGAGGAGTAGGGAACAAATAAGACATCACTGCAAGGTAACCACATTCGGTAGTCTTATAAGGAGCGAAAAGTTATGAGGAATTAACCCTCCACCGTAGTGCTTCCTGAGATATCAGCATGTGCGCAGCAAGTAAGGAAGGAAACACCGTGCCACAGAGCTACTGCTCCAACTGTTGGTTAGGATGGCGAGCAAGAAATCAGGAACCAGCCGGCTATATACAACAGCTACGTGCTTCCTGTATAAAGGGACAACCGCTTAAGTGACGTGGGAAATGCTTCTCAGTACCGAAATTTCCTATGCTGTACAACAGAAGCATCTGCCTTTGAACGCTCCGGAAAATTGCCCAGCCCAGTTCGAAACTTCAAGGTGTGTGAGAGTCTGGCTTGGTCTAGTGCTTGTCAGTTCTGCTCAAACCACATCAGTTTGATTCAAACTTTTACTTAAGTCACATTTTCCTACAAACACCGCACGGATTGTTTTTGAGAGCATCTCAGCCACTGGACCGCCTCCATAATAAGTTTGGGGGGACGCCGTTTGAAATTAACGAGTAGATGCATATATACATATGCAAGCGAACAGCAAAAATTCCTTGCTTCTAATTGGTGGGGGATTCCATCATACTGTTGGCAAGACCAATAGGAACCCTTTCAGAGAGGGTGACAATTTGAGCCTCTAGCATTTCTGATGGGCATCCAGCATTTCTGAACATCGAGGAGTGGAGTCGAATTATTGCAAAAAAAAAAGAAAACGTTGGTGCATTCATGAGTGAATTGCTGTGAGAAAGAGATAAGCCGGGCAAATGCTGTACATTTTTCTATGCATACATACGTCACCATCCCTCTAAGGAGCTTCTTTATCGAGCTATATATGGATGTGCTGAGTGATAGCAACGACAGGAAAGTAGTAACTGCAGGAAAGCACAGTATGGCGCAAGCGAAATATCGCCGTTATCGTGAAGAGCTGATATCGGTCATATTTTAAAGCGAATCGACTAGGTGAGATTGGAAGATTGGCGAATTCAATTTGCGCTGCACCCATCATTCTTCCTGTGTCGAGTGTTGTGGCTTTCTCTCACACAGATGCTGCACATTTATCAGCGAAACCCATAACGTCAAACCAACCAATAAATGAGGAATGCCCATAAAATATGCGTTTCTGTTATGACTTCTCTTCCCTC
>JAARMF010000277.1:81787-101408 GCA_022844705.1 Toxascaris leonina
TTCGTCTGTTTGTATCGTTCAATCACTTTCGTCAATAACTTGACGAAAGTGATTGAACGATACAAACAGACGAAGAAACTAAGCGAATTATTCAGTGAGGTCTGAAATCCCAACTTATGGATCAAAACCTCATTCTCAATCCAAAACTAAGGGCGTACAATTCAAAGCAATAGTAGCAATAGGTGAATTTCATTAGAATTGTGAGAATTATTAAATCGCATCTAGCAGAATCGCTTCAATGCGAAATAATGACTGATTGTGAGGATAGGAACCGGACGGACAGGATTTGTTGTTACAAACACTACGTGAAAACTCCGCGCATTTTCAGCTCGACAAAAAAGAACAGCGAGAAACAAAAAACGAATGAATGATTGAAAGCGGCTGCTAAGAAACAACTTACAAATAATCCCTTAGAAAAGCACTTGCATTATCGAATTCGCTCAGCATGCCTAACTGACATTTGCGCAAGCGCTGGATTGTGCTGAAGTGTTGCGAATGATTACTTTCCATGGTAGATGGTAAACTGCTAAACGAACTGGACACGTAACCGCCACTTGAACTTAGGAAAAGCTTCAAAAGAAAATTCCGGGAACGCGTCAAATGACGCGGTTAGCAAGTAGCGCGAGCATAGATTCAATTCGGCAATATGTTTCAGCTGCGGTTGCGAGCGAAAGCGCGTCGCCATTTTCGGCTATTGTCGCCAACGGAAGCGGATCCGCCCGTCCACGTACACACACGCACACACACATATTGCCGCCGATGAATTGGAAGCGACATAGTTGATGAGTTTATTCCAACATCATCTGCACTAAATTCAAGAAGCAGCTCGAGGGGTATCCTTGCCAACCCCAGCAGTCTTTTTCTTGAACTGCGAAGCGACAACGCAAAGCAAGGTATGAGGGGCGTGTACGCAAACGTTATTAACTGGTCTATTGTTCGTCTATTGTTCCATGCACTTCTTAAGCTTACGTTGTGTAAGTGCACGCGGAGAAAATATTCTTGTCTCTGAGAATAGAAAGCAAAATAACGAACAACATATATGGATAATGTGATTTCGGAAGGAACCGAATGCTCTTTTGCACGCCCGAATGATTCCGAACCGTTCCGATCACGCACTTTTATTGTCTAATGCACTTCTATAGTGTAATGTACCCCCACATGCTACAAGTGCTCGAATGTACTCCCATCCTTTTGTGCCGGGATGAGCAACGTGTTGGGTGGATTTCCATAAAGTGTTCTTGTTTTCCGCGGCCTGAAACTTTGTTGCAAGCATGAAAATTCTACTTTGGATTGGAATATATTCTACGAAACATTTCAGCTGCAACAAGTGCCTCGATTCTTAGGCGAAAATAATCCGTATGTATATGAGCACTGGACTACAGCTATTATTAGGCATTTGTCGATGCTGAATGCACGAGAAGCAAAGTTCATACAATTTGTTCGAGCGTGGCATCAATAATTTCTAGTTGACTGTTCTGTGCTTGTCGGTATTCCCAGCGATTACAATATACACACTCGAACCGCGAGAGCAACTTTCTGCCGATTACAGAACACCTACTCAGCCCAGACAGCGAATCACACACTTAAGCCTAAAAATTTTGTTTTTGAGTAGCATCTGAGTGAGCCCCAAAACGCTCAAGTGCGTCTAGCAGTTGAAAACTGGCTGTGACGAGAAGGCAAGTAAGCAGATTTTTTGGTCCACTTTCAGGAATTAGGGGAACGAGAACGAGGTTCTCATTTTGACTTTGAATCCAGTTCTCAACACTGCCTTTGTTTACACCCTTCTCTCCGTCGAAATTTGAGGCATTTAAAGACATTAAGGACATGCTTGATCTGCTCAGTGTTATCCACACCGTGCTTTTTGCCTTAAGCGTGGTTAATTGAACGGCTCTTGTTTTTGTGCTTTTAACTGTGTTTGTGAATATTCTTATGATTAAAAGATGTCCCTCAACTGCTATCAGGGTGATCGGCATCAATAACCATTTATGACGAATATTCCGCGTACCTTACTGTCGAAATTTTCTGAACTTGATTGTGGCTTTGTGGGCTGTTGCTCTGTGACGTTGCGTGGGAAGGTGCTGCTAGGATGCGCATCTGGTGCTGAGGCGCACAGCTGAGATGGATGGCTGATTGGAGGAGGAACGACGTCGTTCAGAACCGAGCGTAGCGAAACTTGAGCGCCTGCCTTATGTTCAACACCGCCCGTTGTTGCACTGTCGTATCCTGCTTCTTTCTGGTGCTTGTGGTTACTGCGGCGAGCCGCCATACTTCAATACGTTGCACATCCAACCTCAGTGATATATAGTCAAGATAATGCGAGCACGGGAAACTTGAACGTAGTGGCATGGCTCCATGGGTCCAACTCTTCACGATGGTCATACATCTCGCCACCTACATATCCCAGAACATTATTTTTCCACCTAAAATTTATATGATACCTTGTCGTGCAAGAACATTTGCATTTAGTCATACTCTCGAGCATGAACGATATCAGGAGCAGTGCACTGCATCTCTGAATAAAATAAATATACAAAGTGATTTTTCGCACAAAACCTGCTAAACTGTAATGACGAAGTTACGTATTCCAATTTCAATTCAGATCTTAGAAGTGCGTTATGAATGATTTTCTAAGGTGCTTACGGAACGAGATGGAAACATGACCGCAAATGGAACTGATGAGTTTTGGTGAAGCAAAATATCTGGCACGTCTAAGACCTCCACTTTGTACCGGAAGTGAGTTGCTGAAGTCTCCTGCGGAGCGAAGAAATTTTTGATTCACTATTCCATCCAAAGTTCACTTAAAGTTGCATCTGAAATAATTTTCGGGTGATAAATGAAGGCCGAACATATTGTAGTCGCTACAACGGAATTTTTCAATAGCAGAAAATAATCGCTTTCTTCACGGACACAAGATGAAGCTTTTGAGGCTGTGGTAGCAGGAGATAAAGGCGGAACTGCAATTGCAAAGTTGGCGATTCTTGTGAGATGGGGCAAGCAAAAATGGGATGTTTGAGCGCACTATTGTGAGAACGTATATAAATGGGCGCATATAAGCGTAGCGAGCGGAACGATCTTCAAAAACATATTCTTGCTCAATCTGCGCAAAAAATGACACATGGCTCGACACAACCGCACATTCTTTCATTTTCCTTGGAAACACTAACAGTTGTACATGGGCCTAGAAGCCGTTGGTTGGAGAAAGGATGAGTAGCATTAGGTGGGCACCAGGGCTTCCAAAAAGAGCAAGTGACTAAGCTCAACTCAAATTACTTCAGTTTTCGGCAAGTTGTCTTTTGAGACAATAAATAATAGCGACAAAGTTTCCACTGGCTATGGAATCCAGCCATAATCATGTGCCAACAATTCGAAAATATGCCGCCACTCATTCAAGACTTGGGCAAACTAAAATTGGGCGAATTTCGATCATTTGAAAGCTACACCCATAAAACTGTGTCTCAGTGGATAGCGGCTGGTAAATGTAATCATCGTTTCATGAATAGATAGCCTGCATCTTCTCAAACTGTCGAGCAGATGAAATTCCCACTAAAATCGCCGCATGAAAGGTAGCTGTACAAGTCTGCAAGCTTGATTAATAAAGAAAGAATGAGATAAAGAGGATGGCTGAATGCGAAATAACAGAAGCAGATATTTGAAAATAGTTTCTAAAGAAGGGCTCGCAAATAGAAAAGGTGCGGCTGATTGCTTTTATGAAGCATATGTGTCTCTATATTTTGTGTCTTATCCACCTACGCGATATGTTCCATTGAAATTGTCAATCGGAATAATAACTACCTTTATGGAACTCTCCGAAAGTGCGCATTGGAGTAGGAAGATGAACAACTGAATTCCGTCTCGAGGCATCAACATTTATACGATTTTCCGATTGTGTACTTAATTTCTCACGAAATAAGAGCAGCCGCATTGGATGCGGCATTCGGACAATTTAAACGTCGTTATTGTCCTTCCGTATCAGAGCGCATCCATAGCACTCAGGGAACAATTAGATGCGGCTTCATTTGCAAAAATTCGCTACATCTTCAAGATTTCCGTCAATGAAATTCCTCACTTTGAAACGATATTCACTTGATCAGCTTGCAATTATTTCCCGAGTACAATGCTCAGACCAGGGAAGTACCGAAAATGAGAGTGAACATAGATGTTTATATGAAGAAAGCTCAGCGTCACAGCGCAAAATACGAATTCAGCGACGAGGGAAAATCAACCTGGTCTCGTCGAACTAATCCTGCAAGTTCAAGAAATCCAACATTTGCTGCTATCAAAAGGTGCCGTTTGGGTGGTTCAGAATGCCGTCACAAAAAACTGCAATACACGAAACGAATGAAATTGAGAACTTTGTGGCTCTTGATGTAAAGATCGTGCTGTTACGCACATGTGAGCACGGAATTTTGCGGCTGAAACGATGTTACGATGCTGCATAAATGTTTCAGCTCGGAGATCGTCTCTCACGGTTGCAAGTTCTGGAATTAATTTCTGCCTTCTTCCTGGATTTATTCTACTATCAACTCCAAATCCTTCTAAATTTCAGATTTCTGGAAATTCTAAATTCTGGAACCGCTATCAAAGACATCGCATTATATTTCCCACTCAAACCCTAAGCATGAGACAGTACTTTTTTGTTGGTAAGTTTCCGGAAACAAGTTCTTGAGAGATTTCGAAAGTAAAGGACTCTCATAAAGGAAGTAGAAAAAGTAATCAACCAGTTTAAAAGAGACGCGCAAGATCGATCGAGAGATGGATACATGTGTTGTTCAAGCGCAATGAATGCGATTTTTCATTTACGATATGAAACTTGATGAAATAGCCGCCTGATACGGTCAGGAACGAAGCAAATCGAAGTGGAGAAAACGCTTGAGACAAAAACAAGAAAACTCTTCCTCCCAATCCAAGTGAGCAGAAAATAGTCAACGTTCAGAGGTCAGAGAGAGGTCGCCATCCCGTAAATCCATTTATGCAGTTATGCTGACGGCAAGGTGCGAAGCAGCAGCATGCTTTTATCCGATAAATCAACGATGGCAATTGTGCTATTAGTTGAGCATCGCATATTTCAATACCAAACGTTGGATATTTTCTACTTAGAAGGAACGATGTCAGTTAACTGCAGTGAAGGGTGCCAGAACAGGCTTATCGAGCAATGAAAAACGGAGGTAAGTGGCCAAACACAAAAAGTATAAGTTGCGAAACTTAGGCCATCGAGATCGATCATAAAGAACTCTGTAAATGAGCATACAAATGTGCGCACAAAATTGAACAATGAATGTGCGATTTTTCGAGCGATGATATCGGCGTCAAGTCAAGTCAAAGTTATATGTGAAGTGAAAAAGAAATTTCACGAATAGGCATGAATTGTGCGATGAGTGAAGATGACGGAAGCGCGACATCGAGACGAGCGCAATGGCATCAGTGTACATCCCGTTGGGATTGAAACCCGCACGATCGCGCTCACATATCTCAGACAGACATTGGTAAACGATCCAATCTATAGGCTCACCGCGACTTATTCAAATTCAGATGTTGCCCAGACTCATCACAAAGAATGATCAGCATTTTCGCATGGGACGCCTGCTTTCAGCAATCGAAGCGAAAGTCGAATTCACTATGCGAACCTGCCTACTGTATTGAACAACTTTTCTCAGAAGGGTGCCATAGCTTCATGGAATCGCATATATGCTTGCAAATCTCGTCGGGTTTTTGAGGCGTCAATTTAGAAAATGCGAAGGGAAATTCAATTTAAATTTGAATTCAATTGCGCTTCTATTTGAATATATTCCGGCTGAATTCCTCTAGTAGTTGTTCTCACTTCAGTTCTGGTTGTAAATAACGACGAATAATACCCGTTTATTTCAGTGATCCGTGTAAATTTCTCACAAGCGCTTTGAAGTGGCAAACTTCTTCGCGGTACTTCGTCAGTGGCACTATGGAGAAAGGAAGTTTGCAACAAAATTTCTAAATTCGGTTGATGAGGATGAACTGAAAATTGAATCGAATCATTCATAGCAACGTTCCACTTGTAAATCACTATGCTTCAGCTCAATCTAGAAGGGGATAACATACCGTTTTCTAACCACAGTGCCTCCTTCCTTGGTTAAGCGGTTATCCGGCATCGGAGCAAGAGAATAGGCGAATAGTTCGGTACACAGCATTGGCTCATGACGTCATTTCTTATTTCTTTTTTTGAGTAGTGACAATATTCCATCATGAACACGTATTATTTACTCACACGTTACATGAAAACTTCAGAAAACGCTGTGAGCCGAGTGTCTTCTTCTCTACACTAAGGGATGTACGTACAAACCGTGCGCTGAGAAGGGGGGGGGGGGGGGGGGGGGGGGGGGGGGGGGGGGGGGGGGGGGGNAGAGCTTCTTGGTATTTTTTAGGTGAGTCATCAACAGCGAATTCATCGCCACCTCTGCGCAAGCGAATCCCAAGACTGCTTCCACTTCAACGCTGTTGCTACTTTACGTGGCGAAGGACCGTGGAACGGCCGTCAGATGTGACGTTTGCCAGCGAATATGATGAATAAGCCGGCGCGGACCAACCAACGGGATTGAGTTAGTTCAGCGATTGCCGAGCGGTCGTGTCTACGGTTGCTCAGCTCGATACGATGACGGTCAATGGCACAACCGTCAGATATGGCGGTTACCTGCGAATATGTTGAATAAGCAGGCGCGGACCAACCGACGGCGAAATTCATCAGGGTGTGACTGGGGTTGACGGTGGCACGCCAACACTTAAAAAATGGTCACATTACTCAAGGACGTTTTCGCATCACGGCAAGTACGATCCGCCGAAAAAGATCGCAGCCACTGTTGCCTTGCAGGTACTTCGTGGAAGAAGAAAGTCTAGGAGAAGGAAACTCCGAATAACCGAAACCTGCGTCGCCAGCAGGCCGGCCACCAGGCGATGTACTACTGGCCACGGCAATATGGAAAGCAAGAACGCNGATCCGTTACGACGTCTACATGGTGTTGCTTGGATGCGGCGAGTTCAGAATCGCGAAAGATGGAAAAGTTGCCAGCTGTATCGATGGAGAGACCAACAAAATCGATGAAAACCATGGCTGTTCAACTTATTCAACGTAACGTATCAACAACGTTGAAGTGGAAGCAACATCAACAACATCAACGATTCGCTTGCGCCTAAGTGGCGATGAATTCGCCCATTGGGGTACGATACAGTGATCCGGTGAAGCAAGAAACTCATAGGACGTGAAATCTGTGGCGTAGATGTTTGCAAAATCCGCCCCTTGGTTCGAATGAACTCCGCACCTTACCCGCCTTAGCCAATCAAACATTAACTTGGAAAACTGTTTCAGTCTTTCAATGCGAATTGTGTTCACTGAGCAACCTGAAGCTGACATCATATTACCGTTCACCTAAGCAGTCACTTACATCAGCTGCCCACAAGTAACAAAATGTGTGGAATAATACATTCACCTCCTAACTAATCCAAAAAAAAATCTTCACAAAAGATTCGTCCTTTCTTGTGATCTGGTGTAAAATCAGGAAGTGTCTGGTGACAAATGCACATTCTTTCTTTTGGCACTTTAAAATGTCCAACAGCCTCTGCCAAATCGACCGAGGAAAGTGAAAATGGTATGGGACTGCTTGTGATGCATATTAGACCCGTGAAATTCCATAATTCTGGCTTGAATAGTTCCGCAGCTGATACTGCCCGACCAACAGACGGACGGAGAGACATACACACAAACAAGTGTGGCTTCGCCAAGATTCATTTTTTGAACAAAAGTTAGCGAAGGCATACAAAGACAACTGAAGTGCAACATAAAAGAAAAGCTTATAACAGCGCATTGATAAACTTCTGGACATACACAACATCTCTTGCAAGGCAACGCTTTCTTTTTATTGCTGCTTTAGGGTAGAATACCATACAACACTGAACACAACGTACGACGGCGTTTCCGCTTCCACTTCTCGACTTAGCACTCGCATAATAATGAATCACATTTATCGTATAGTACAACTGTAACACGCATAGAATGCTGCTGCATTACTTGTGACAATCCTACGAAAATTCTCAGCTCCTCTGTGGGAGAGAGTGAGAGAGCGATGAGAGGAGTAGAAGCTCCAGGGGGGAGGGAGCGCGAACATGATCTCGCCATTGTTTTCTTCCGGTCAGCGCGGTGGGAGAGGAGAAAAGGGTAGAGAAGGTAATGTCTTCCAGCAGCTTCTACATTTTATAGAATAATTTACCGCNNGGGGGGAAAGGAGGGAGAGGGGACGAGCAACAGACACGTATTTTCGCGTGCAGTAAGCCGAGTCAAATGAGTCGCCCATTCCAGTAATGCGACTGCCATCCACAATAGGTCCGCATTTTACGGAAAGTGATAAGCAAATTAACGGCTCAAATCCACGGAATTTTGGGGCTATCCAACATATATGTAAAAAGGAGCAAAAAAAAAAGAAAAAACGTTTGCACTTCCGACAATTTGAGCTGAACAAAAGATCGATGGAATAAATCGTGGAATTGTCGTATAAGAAGAAATATTGCAGTTCCGTGCGAGCAGATGTTCATTCTTGTTAGCTGCCAGTTGATTTTTCTAGAACAAATGGATGCCATATAGTGAAAAGATGTTCAGAATTGATAATTTAAGTCCGCAAATGCAGTTAGCAGATGATCTATTTTCATGTGCAGCTCGGGCTTGAGGGGTTTGATTTCATGCAGAAATTAGTCATTCCTATACTTTGTCGAAGTTAGTGAATTGTTTTCTAATTCGAGCATACCGATATCCGTCGTACGCTTAATACGAATTGCAGATCATATCTTATTTGGTGAAAGGCACTGAACGCTTTGAAAGATTAGGCGACTTTTCAGTGTCCACCCAAATATACGTTGAAATATTTTACAAACAGTTTTCATCTTTCCAAACCTTGCGTGCTTACACAAAGAACGCATAATTCTGGAAAATGTTCGACGGTTAAAGCTTAGGTGGCTCTTTTCAAGCCAATTTTCCGGCCCATTCAAAGTTGAAATGAAACTTGTGCTTTAACAAAGGAATGCGGCTAGAAAAGCAGCCTTTCTGAATACTTCGGTTAATAATTTGAAGGTCATTGAAAAGGTCACTATTCTATATTCGGTTTACTCTAGCCATTCGCCAATTCATAGCATCTCGAGCGGCACTTCGGTTAAAAAAATAACACACAACCTCAAGACGAGATGCATTACATGGCCATGCAAAAATGCAAAAATCGCACCCTTACTTATTTAATACAGAAGAGACAACTAAAGTTCAAGGGTGGTGATTCCGGCAACGCAAACCGGGAAATGCACAGATGGATAACTTTCGTTGAAATTCGCTGAAATCGACAGGACACAGCGATTATACACCGCACATTCCTATGAATAACACAAGAAATAACACCCTGATCTCACTAAAATAGCAACTCCATAATGTTCCATTGGTTTTGTTACTGATAGTAATACGCCTTGCTTCATATCTTTTAGCGGTTTTGCTTTCATAGCTGACGCTTGCCTAAGATCATGGGCTAAAGAGGCGCACACTTTGCTGACTACGAAAACAAGTTGATTACACACTCAAACGTGCATGAGTGCCCGGTTCAAATAGATCACAGTTTATCGCTCTCTTGAGACATTAGGGCTCATGGCTGTCTTAAGATGCGTGTGCGCGTCCACAACGCTGATTGGCTCCAAGAGTGGGATCGAAACATTTTTCTATTTTGCAAAGAAATACCATTTGAATAGGTTGTGTTCATTTCTGCATGAATATTTTATTTCGGTAATTGACTATACAACAAAGTGTGAAACGAAAACGCGGATTTCCGTCTTTAAGCCCTCAAGGTTACGGAAAGCTTCCCCAGAAAAACAATCTTCTCAGACAGATCAGTGTGTTCGCGAGAAAAGTGAACTCGATTTGTCCGTTTCTGGTGCAATTGTAAGGGAAGATTTAGCAAATATGATATATAAGCCTAGGAATTTGAGAATAATCAAGCGTTAGTGTTGAATAACAGCTAGAAAATATGTCAGCAATCGAGCAGTTATTTTAAAGTAATGAAGAATGCAACTTACTGCACTTTAAAAAATGTCCAACATATGTTTGCTTCATACCCATCAGTTTTTCAAAACCAACAGTCATTAAGCACTTGTTGCAAATAGGTTTAGGCAAAGTACGGACTAATTGCGACGGGAAATCTTCTCTTAGATAACTTACCTCGATCTTTCCTTTCAAATTTCGAATTGTGATGGATGCTTCGATTCAAGAGCGCAAATGTCTGAAGTGAGATCGCCTAGGACGCAACAATCATCCCGGGGTGGCACTGGTCTGCGGATTCAGCCTAACGCCATGTGCTTCTCGCGGGAAGACGCAAGTGTAGTTGTAACCAGACAAGGTTCAAAGCATGGAGATCAGCAAAAAGCGAAAATAGTCCCCACATCAAAAGACTGATCGTTGACTTCGTATCCCATCCGTTGAAGCTCTTCTGCATCTAGTAAATAAGTAATATTGTGGCTATTGGCTGTACAACTACATTACGCAAATACAGGTCGGAAGGCTCCAATGCGTCAACGTTGTCTGCGCGCATGGCTGATTACGGTGGATGTACTCGTCTCATCAGTGTCCACATATCATGGTAACGAAAGCATTCTACTTCTGCTCACGAGTGCATATACAGCCATTTTAGAAAACATGTTATTACTTCATCCATCCGGAAGGAAGCAAGCAGAGCAAAATGAAATTCGCAAGTTTCCATAAGAAAAACGAGCAAGATGCAAATTACAACAGGTCTTTTCCTTTTGTAGAACCAAATCCAATTCCTCTCCATACTCAAGCGGGAGTATTCCCTTTCAAGATCCCTTCCCATCCCTTCCACACCTCCCAATCCCCACATACACACACGCAACCGAAGGGACGCTCATTCATATCAACACGTCTCATTCAAAAAGACCTGTGGCTTGGCGAAGTTTTACCTTTTGTCATTCGATGCAAGCTGTGGAACATCGTTTGTTTGATGAGTTTTGCCCCACCGCGTTTGGTACCATGGGCAGCGCTTAAAACTGTTGTATGGCCCATTTAACACCAACGCCCTCGGTCACAGTCGAGGTGTCCCTAAGAAGTGATTAATCGTGCGCCATCCTAGCTGCAGTGCTGCATTTTGCAAAACATGGCCAAGGGTGTTTTGCAATAGGCTGCCCGTTTCGATGCTCCCATGCGATTCACTAAGCAATGTACATTTCGTCATCCCTGTCCGCTTCAATCTATGAAAGCGAAGGACTTGCCACATACAGTGGTTTCTTGCGGAAGTGGTACGTTGAACTTCGGGTACAATGTGCGTTCCATGAGATAATAACACCTCGTGTTATAGTGTTTCCCACCCAGCTAGCGACCTCACTTTATGCCGTTATATAAGCCACCAATAGCGAATGTAGGAGTGGAGACCTTCTGTGACAAATTGTAGAGGAAATATAAGCCCAGAAAGCCAAGCCGAGGTAGCAAAAACACTAGCAATATAGACAAACTGGCGATTGTGAAGGGCACTAAACATTTGGATGGGAACATGTGCACTGCACGCATTGCAGGCGTTCATTTTGCAATGTGCAATAGCAAGTGCAACATTCGTCTGCGTGTAGAATATATAGCTGAATTCGAAACATCCGACAGAATGTTCCCGCTTTTTGCATTTCCAAAGGAAGCACGTTCGTTGAATGAATGAAAAAATATTGCTGACCGTTAACTTAGTGTTGCGTCGTCGAATTGGTGAAGTCGTTCAGCACTAACAAAAACGAGAAGAAAGAAATATCTGTGAAGTGATCGGCTCCTGAAATGAAAACTTCATCGATCGAAAAGTCGTCGGCATTTCGTCATAATCGAGGTCTCGTTCGAATTAAAGCTTCACGGAGTAGCTATAAGCGAGGTTAACGGCCTAGCAAGAAGTAACGTTTCACGTAGTATTCGAGGGAATTATTCGCCAACTTGACGAGAGGTTTACGTTCAAACACAAAAATTAGCGTTGTTACATTGTGCTAACGAATATCACTGCGTTCATAAGTATATGAAACAATGTTGATAGCGGTATAAAAACCGCGAACCATTGACACCATAAAACGATGGTCTTTCCAAGCATGCAACACTATATGCCAATGATGGTTATTTTTGAGAAAGGTAACGTATAACCGTGTGAAATTAAGCAAATAGACGTATAAAAGACGATGTGAAAACTTCAAAGCAAATGAAGAACGAACGAAACATAATCGAATCGACGATTCGCATAGAAATGGGGGCAACTATTCATCAACCGGCCATGAGAAATTCATACACGCATTGCTTCAGAAAATAATTCGATTACAGTTGAAATTCCTTTTCACTTATTGGTGATTCGGAAAATCAGCGCTGTTCAAAGCCCGATATCGCTGAATGTGGCATGACCTTAATCGTCAAAGTTCTCAATTTATTCGCTTATTTTATAACTACCATTGATTTTGCCTTTTAAGCGCATTTGAAGTTAACGAAAGGAACGATCGTGCTTCTCCGCAAGCCAGCCCTTCAAATTTATTTTCAGTTTTGTTACGTAGAATGATTTTCTAAACACTGAAATATGATGGTCGATCAAACATGGCGATTCGATATGCATTCCGCTGATCCGCCAAGTGGAGACTCCATTCTACGAAGCAGAAGGCCGAAGTGTAAAGTTGGTGACCTGCACTCAACAATTCGACGTAGACTTCGATGAAGCGCCTGCTGAATTCAGACAATAATTTGGAAGAAAGTGACAGTATCGGAACGATATAATCACGCGAGGTCATACACGTTGTACTGATTGCTTACTCGGAAGCAGGATTTATGCACATATGGGTCTCTCAAAGATCTCCGTTTGATCTCTCAAAGATCAAACACCATACCGATATTCGCACAGGACTAGTGCCGAGTGAGTAAAAGGCAACAGTTGCCAAGACAAGTATGTTCTTTAATTCCGTCACACACCCCATTGCTGCATCTTGGATACCAAATTTTCAAAAATTCCTAGGGATACTTCAAACGAAAATTTCGACACTGACAAAACGTCTCAAACGTTTGCTATTAAGGAACCGGGGAGAGAAAAATGCTCCTATTTTCAGATTTCTGTGGTAAAAGAAGGCCGGTAAATATTCGCTTTGAGTGAAAAATTGTGGAAATTTGAGTTCATAATTTCGAAACTAAACCTTTTCCACGCTAATATTTTCCATGATCGTGCACAGCGAATGTCGAGGTTCATGTAAACGTAACTTTAAGTGGGCGCGTGCATCGCTGATGTTGTGAAATACACTACGAAGTAGCAATGAGGTTATTCGACCTGAACGATATCGTCCATTGGAAACGAAATTTAGCAGGAAGTTGTTGCCTTCGACAATACATATGAAATCTCTAGCCATTAGAGCAAAAAAGCTGTGGAATTTTCAACACCAGGATAATTAACAGTTTGCCGACAATGCAAGCGAATGCTCTTGGCGCTTGCTGTGATCTTTAGCGGTTAGAAAACGCAATGAGGTCCCAGCGTACATAATGCACAAAACCGATGATGTTAGGGGTCTGCAGAGAAGATGAGTTTCCTCGTTTCTCTGTGAAAGTCAAAACACAGTTGCTGAAACTTAGTATACGCGTGCCCTTCACGAAAAATATCTATATAACTGAAAAATACTTATATATTCAAATAACTTACGTTCAAGGCCAAAATAATCCAGGTCATAATTGATGCGGTGAAAAGTGGTTGTAATGATTATGGCATCAGTTAACGTCAAGAAAGGCAAATAAGTCGAAAGTTGTGCTAGAAGGCACAGAAAAATGAATTGGACCGCCGCAACAGCTGGAGCGAGAAATGCAACCAGTACGTTTTTATCCCTGCGTGCTCAGAATGAACTTGTTCTTGCCGCTCAGCATCCAACCTATCAGGATTAATCTTCATGTTCAATGGAAAATTGTAAATGACAATAGCTCTGGAAGGTTTGAAGTCTACCGGAAACGATTTGGGGCCTAGCAGTATTGATCAAAGTGCAGCGAGAAAAAAATTAGGCTTTTCTGAGATCCACAGCAGCAGCTGCATCAACAAACACGATTTGGGAGTACAAGACTATAGCAAAGTGTCGAATAGGGGCATCAGATGGGTGCCTATGACCAAGGCGTGAGGCTGGCCTGGATTTTGCCGTGTGGGCCTCATCAAGTCACACATAAACGTATCTTCGTCTAATTTTCGGAGAGTTTAGTGGTATGATATTCTTCAATAAAACAAATGGCTCGATAAGTGACGAGCTGCCAGCGATCGCTTCCTCACAGTGGAATTGAAACTTGAGCAGCAAGATTCCAAAAAGTCATCCTCTTCCGGGTGATTTTTCTTTGAATTTCTCAATTAGTTCTCCCTAGTTCATCAGTCATAAAATTGTACAATCCTGTCCATTCTCTCCAATCTGTTAACCGCGCCTTACGCTGGAAATTTTTAAAATTAGTCGACTTAATCTCATCTCTCCCACTTCATTTCGGAGAAGGGTGAACAGAACTTGGTGGAATGGGTTGGAAAGGAGTGCCCATGTGTGGCTCGAATTTTCGCAAAATGTCGAATATTGTGACATATACATAGACAGACAGATAAGGAGGCACACAGACAAGGCTTTCAAAATACATGATTTCAATCAATGGGTAAGAAAATGCAACTAATGACATAGCGATTGAGTACGTTTGGTTTTATTGGGTACAAACGCTTTCTGGCAAAACTTGAGTCGCTCTAGCAGTTCGCGAAACGTGGTGTACTTTAGAGCAGAAATATTAATTTACGTAACCTTTAAACTGCAAAAAGCAATTTCCTTCGAAAGTTTTTATTTATCTTTGATAAAGTCGCACTATCCGAGTGAAACTTTATTTTCTGTCAGAATTTCGTGCAGAGAAGAATGCAACTTAACAGAACGCATTGGAAAATTGATAAGACTATGCTGCGATGTTTTTTTTATTCAGAACATACATATGTTTCCCTATTTCTCTCAATCCCCGCTGAGTTTATGTTAGACCACTTTTTGCAGTTTTTGAAATTCTCGGTGTGAGTAACTTGGGTGGGCTACTTTCAGCTGGTTTTTTTCATATGTATCTGAGTGGATTTTGTTATACGCACGCATTTGAGCATCCTGGCATTTGTCGAATTTCAGAATTAAGCAGCATCGAGTTTGTGCTGGAATTTCCTTTCCTTCCCTTGGAACCAGAAACTTTTACATCGCTGTTTTACTCAAATCAGTTGATAAAACATGAGAGCTAAATTCGTGGATAAAATAGTGCTATTGACTTCATGTGTAAATAGAGATGGATTCGATAAATACGAGTCGACTCCAACTTCACTCTCCCCTTCGATCCTATCCCACCCCTCACTCTTCACATGGCTCAAAGCGGGTAGCTTCTTCTTCCTTACGATGAGTTACTTTTCCGGCATCTTCTCACCATCTCTTCATACCAACTTTTTCGGCATCTTCTCACCATCTCTTCATACCATTCAGATGATGGAAACGATCAGACTCAAGACACTTTCGCGCCCTCTTGTCTGACGTCCTCTGAAACCCAATTGCAGCGACCGTGGATGAACGCAATGATGACTTTGGACAGCACATCTGAATCACCAGTTTTCAAATCTACATTCCACGTGCATATTGTTAAAGCTATTATTTTTAATATTACACTGCACTCCAGCAAAATATCTTCCACTTAAAAACGGATTCGGTAACAAAAATCTTCTAGCGGTTTAGATGGTTGCCAGTCTTCTTATCGTTAACGAAATATTGTTTGACAATTCACTGTTCTCATCGACATGTCCACTTATCAGCATGTAAATTGGGTTTCTTTAGATATACAGAAACGAGTCGATGCGTCAATAACGTGGATTACACCAATAGTATGCGAATTTCTTATGCACACCTTTCGCTTCTCGTGGGATTTTAAAGCGACCATTCCATAAACGGAAACATTTCTAACGTCATTCGGATTATGGAAAACTTCTGACAAAATACACACACAGGCTCATGTATCATACAGACGTTCTGTTCGATCACTTACGGTCACCTATTCCGTCAGTAGCGTCATATTCTTCCTCATTTACATCAATTTTAATATATCAACAGATTCCAAGAAATGAGATGCGTTCATGTAATTCATGCAATGACTGCTTTTACTGAAAAGAGAATATTGGAAGAAACGTAAATAGCGAACTAATGATTGAGGAAATTATGTCATGAAGTAATATAATACTCACTCAGCAAGCAATCTTGGTTGAAAGTGCATTAGAAATTTCCTGTTGGGTTGCCCTGACCAGTTCGTATGTTGAGGTTACAGCGAGCGTTCAAAAAAGGACACGAACAGCTTAAGCAGAGATGCGGTTGGTTTTCATAAATGCCTTTTATAATCGAATCATCCAACCGCGTATATTGCTACAATTTTCAAAGAAATCCCTTGTTGAAGAGCCGTGCTACGAGAAGCGAACTCGACGTGAAATTGCTGAAAGTATGTTGTGTTATAGGCTTTGAATTCTTATAAGGAGCTTCGTTCAGCAGAGTGGAGCAAATTGGTGCCTTAGAAAGCAATTGCAACACTGCATTCAGACGGCTTCAAAAGAAAACAAAGTATGCTACAGCGCATTTGTGCTGCCTACAGAACAAGTTATCTATCTTTATGAAAACCTGAAGTCGCATAGTCACTGATGATGGCGTCCGTGTGAGGAAATACAGGACCGTGCTTCTGTTGGAGGAACAGGCTGCTGCCGCATCAGTAACAACGCCATACGCAACTGAACGTGCGATAAAAGGTTGATCGCCATCGAGTTTCTGTTTTTCTCACAGAAAGAAATGTAGAAAACCGAGCTTTATTAATAATATTTAACTTTACACCTCACGCTGATTTAGCCTCACTAATCTCGACCCATATTCACTTCTCCTCATGCCCTCATGCCCGCATGTTACGAAGTACTGGCTACGTGAGCAAAAACCGAGCTTCGGACAAATGAAATGTGCAATTCCTAATCCTGTACATTTGTGAGGAGGCAATGACAGTCATAAAGGAGACTTTGCAGAAAGCACACGGCTGAGAGCCGATCACATTGAGGAAGGAATGACAACAAATCGGCACCTTCGGATCTCATAAGAAGAAGCATCGGTCTCAACCGCATAGGAATCCGCTTCTTCAAAAGAAAGCCACCATTATATGAGCGAAAGTGAAGAGCATAAAAGTATTACAATCAAAACATGCCTCAGAAGCATATACGGACAGCTTCATGGACAAGTGCAGTCAGCGGGCAGGGAATGCTCCACCCCGTGAATTGAAATATCCTTCCGCCTCGGCTACGTCGCCATCACAAACATTAGTTCCATCTAGGCCAGGTACTGCTCAAAAGCCACTGTGTGTAAAGCGCAAATGTGTTCAGACTTCGCGATCAGTAGCCGCCCAAAACGAAGAAGAACAAATTTCTGAATGCAATTTTAGATAACAATCTAGAAAAGCGATCCAAGAACGCTCGAAAATATTTGTTTTCTTTTCGCGTTAAATGCTTAGAAAAATTGTAGCTTCTCATCCACCAAAATTGTTCCGCAAACGAATGCCAGTAGAGGCTCATGTCAGCAATGTGCTGTTTTTGAAAGTAACCATTTTTAACGAAGCATATCTGGTGTAGTTTATGAGGGTGTTTTTTTCTATGGAAGTGCACACTTAACAAACATTGTCAAAAACTCACCGTTCCACAGCCTAGAATTTGCTGCATGAGTTTATAACTTGCGGAGAATGAAGAAACACGGAAAACTTCCGAAGAAATTTCCTTATTATACAGAGCAAATCTAAAATCTTTATAAGCGGAACGTTCATCTCTTTAAGGAATTGGTTGATGTAGTTGAGATTGGCGGTGGAGCAGGATTCGACACGTAAAAATGCTTACTGAAGCAGCCAGATCACTGTCCAATGACCAATAAAAACATTTCAGGGGTCAGCTGTAAAACAAGACATTGATCGTGCATTTGTGAACAAAGTGCTATGTGACATATCAGTAAAGTCAGAACATAACTGTTTGAGTCTGTGCTCCGTAAACGTTGCTTATTCGGCATTTTGGATGTTCGGTGCAGAAAAAGAAATTTAGCTGTGAGCAGACTTGGACGGTCATCAGTTGTGATACGATTTGCAATGTTTTTGAAAGGGTAGGCGAATGTGCGGCTTGATTGCGTAAATGTCTGTCTAGGATGCTTCGGTTATTTAACAGTAAGGTGAAACTGAAGTGAAATATCAACGCAGACGTAGGAGAATATAATTTTCGCAATATTTTCAATAGAAAAAGCAAAATTTCTCTTTTCGGACGTTCAACGACAGCTGAATTTCTCTCTGAGTGAAAACTCCTTCCTGAAATCCAACTTCATTTGTTAACAACTCAATCTGCCAGAGTCGGTGGGACTGAGAGGCATGAATAATTAGGTGACTTTGCAAAATAACCTACACTATGCTTCTCACCTTGAATTCAAGTGCCGATTCAACAGCCGATCAGGCTCTGAGTTCATGAGGCTCGGAATTGTTCCGACTCTAGCATTTCGTCTGTTCTTTGCACTCGTGAGAAGTTTGCACTTCGTCTCTCCAGATTCAGCTGACTCTGATACAGAAGGTTTTTGACAAATTCCAAAGGCCTCGAGCCGCAGAAAACCTGTAAAGTTGACAAGCGCCAATGAGCGAAGTTGTGCGAGGTTCAATAGGAGTAGCGTTTTGGAAGTTTCGCTTCAGTCTTATTAGGCAGGAAATTTTGCAGAACTTCATCAAGAAATTTTCGACAGGAAACATCTCGCACTTTTCACGTCTTCACCAGCATTAATTTCTCAGGTGTTGCTCGTGTTCAGATTTGTTGTTGTGCACCAAAGGGGAGGAAAGTAATGAAAAACCGCACCCACCAGTCAGCTGCACTACCCTCTTGATTGTCATCAGCAAAATCAGCCCGAAATTTAACGGCAAGCGTTTCACCACGGCAGATAACTTAGCAGCTATAGCCATACGTTTTTATCCCTACAGACGTTATGGGAATGAGTGTGATTTTCTTCCAAAGCACAGTGGGATAATTTTGAATTTCGGGAGATCTGGAGACCACCAACTGCAAGCGAATTTTCGGCTGTTGCGATGCTCAAAGGTCATCCAGTTCAGGTTTTTACAAAATCGGGATCCTGAGCGGAAGTTCAGCGCTACCGATTCACAAGGGTCACGTGGTGGAGAGATCATGAACGACGACTAGAGGCATTAATGCTTCGAAGCTTTTGTGGCAGCCATCAAATTTTGCTGAATGTTGAAAGAATATTAAGCAGTATAATTTGCAAGTGAACGTCGAAAGTTAGGAAAAGCTAGGCAGACGCGCTATGGGATGAAATGATGATTACTAGCTTGTGGACCACTCAGCAAAGAAAGAGGATGGGCGAATCAGAAGTGAGATCAGGTTTCGTACATTGGACATCTGCCAGCAAGCATATATGTATGTAAGCGGTGCACAGAGTGAAAATAAAATGGCAGAATTGCTCCCTGAAGGCCTCGTCTCGGCTGAAATGCATCAACCGAATATTCCTTTGTATTGCCCTTGTTTGTATATATTATATATATATATATATATGTATGTAT
>JAARMF010000278.1:23162-49175 GCA_022844705.1 Toxascaris leonina
TCACTTGATTGACCGGACTATCGAGCGTCGATGACGCTGCCGGTCACAATGCGCTTCCACTCCCGTGGTTTTGCATTGTTGTAGCCAATAAGTGACGCCACCACGCTGGCCAGGCGAGCAGGCCTTTTCACCGCTTCGCTTTAGCCGGGTTGGCCCTTAGGGATCAGATACGTAATCATCACCCTGGTTCCCACAGGAAGCCTGTCCAGCTTGGTAGGACCTGCCAGAGCACGAAGCTCCGCTGGCATAGCCTTCTTGACCCGTTGCCACCCTTGCACTACGTTGAAGTAGCGAAGACGGAATTTTTGCAAGGGATATATATGTATATATATATATATATATATATATATATATATATATACATATATATAACATTTGAATGAATATTTCTTCGCACTAGGAAAAGGAAAAGGAAAATACATTTCAAGCATATTTTCTTGCTTGGCCAAGAACGACCGATTTTAACAATTTGAAAGGAGATAAGTACAAGAACAGCTGTGTACGAATATATATCTCTGCAGCATTAATTATTCCGCTGAGTTACTCAAATCGAGCATCAAACAGAGAAGCAACTACGATCGCCGCTTTTACTTCACCTATTCAACAAGCCAATTAGCTTTTCACATTAACAACGAAATGCCATCGAATATGTAGAAGAATGCTCTCATGTTTTAGTTGATCTGACCGCTTGAATAAACTCTTCGTGAAAAAGTCATCTCCTCATTCTCGCCCCCTTTTCCCATTACCCCTCCCCCCCCCCCCTCCTCCTCGTGTGAGCCTTTCAGTCAAAAGTGAAGAACTAACTCTTCAGGGTGGATTGAAAACTCATAGGTAAAGTAGACGGCACAATACAAATGATCACACCTTAGTCGCGCTATCCTCGAACTCAGCGATGGCTTGACACAAGGCTTGCTACAGCCGGAACACCGGAACATTGTAGAATAAAGTACTGGAGATTTGGAATAGGGGAACTGTTTAGGTAATGAGGTTGCAGGAGATTTCAAGCAGCTTCATCAATATAGTGCCGTCTTCAATGTATGGAGATTATCACTACCCGTCTGCGATGAAACCTCAGATGTAGCTGAGATAACTAATGTGCCATATTGTCACGGTCCATTTTAGACACTTCTTTTCCAGACTAGCCCGGATGTGTGCTGAATGAACAAATATAAAGCTTTAATAAGCGCAAAAGTTTGTGCTTGCATTAAGAGGAATAGGCATGCATGCCCAGCTTACTTCATTGGAATTGGGAGCACTTGTTTCTGTTGATATCTCGTACACTGAGAGGAGCCATTCTATAAGTAATGAAAAAGTCGAACAAATAAAATGATAAATGCTCATGAAATGTGCAGTTCATGATGCTTCATTCCTTAGCTAGAGGGGAGATTATCGCTGCATATATGACAGCTCGTACACTTGAAGTTAGCGAACGTAGTAAATCAGTGAAGCCGATGATATCAAAGTGGTTTTGGTGATTTCGGCAAATATATAGGATCGATTTCCTCAATAATTTGTGGAGCGAGAAGCACAATAATACTCTTCAGCTGTACTGAAAGAGCAGTAAAATCTCAGCCATATGACCGCAGTGCTATGTTCCTGCAACTGTTATAGCGATCACTCCAGTGCTAGGCGATATAGCTCTTTATGATCCACATATATGGTGTATAGCCACCTGCACAAATTTGGGAAGTGAACGGACTTATTGACGGCAAACCAATATGAGGTATTAGGCATGGCGATGAGATTTATAGAGATTATAGAGCAATTGAGTTCAACTCAAAAATCGCCATTAAGCTAGCACATTTGGGATAAATTGAATGGGTAATCGAATGTGATGCGGAAGCAATCCTTCATTTCAAGTATATAGCAAAGGCTCTACGATTGCTTCTTAGCCTTATGCTATAAGATATGCCGGTGTGAAGTTGCAATGATAGATGGGAGTACCTTAGGTTACTCAGCGAAAGGTCAACCGGAAGCAATGGTAAACGGGATGGTCAACCGGAAGCAATCGTAAACGGGATGGTCAACCGGAAACAATCGTAAACGGGACGGTCAACCAGAAGCAATCGTAAACGGGATGGTCAACCGGAAGCAATCATCACCATGTATTCGAGAATTATATCCCCATATGGAACCAAGACTTGCCTCTTACCTTCAAAACATAAGAAATCAGTGAAGGATATTGTCACACATCGAACGCATTTGAGCACAGCGATAAGCCACTGATACAGAGCCTAGCTTCGTTGATAATAGTAAAACAATATCGGAGCAGTTCTATACCCTTTAAAGTTTGCCGAGTGCCTACAATGTGGAATGCAATGAAGAGCTTCATGCAAATATCGTTGCTAGCATTTGACAGTGCTAGCAACGATATCATTATATTCCACATCAGTTTTCATAACCGTGAATCAAATGCTCCGACATTACAGGTGACCTTTCAGACTCTTCGCGAATGCTTCATTCCCGGAAGGAATTGTACTCACCTGTGTCACTGGACTTTAATTTCGTGGAAAGACGCATAGAGTTTCCACTTGTTCAACCTGGACGGAACAACAATCACGCTCGGTACACGCCAGTACCTCACCAAACACTGACTGCCCCGACTCCTTGTACTTCCCCACCTCTTTTCAAAGCATCTGAGAAACGCAGTTATTTTCTCTATTCCTAGCTAAGGACTGATGTGTTTGTGGGCGAGTGGGTTCAGGAGAAGTTCTCTGCTCGTCTCGTCGATCTCTCTTCTCATAGACGCTTATTAAGACAGACGAGGAATCCCATACAATACGTTATGCTTCTGCAATGTTTCAAATGAGCACCACACCTTGTACTATAGCGATGAAAGGATCACATTTCCATCCTTCACTATCGAATGCTCTAGTAAAGAATGACCTTTCCTCAGGTGCAAATCCTTTCGGTATAGTGTGCTCGATAAGAGCCATTATCATTTCGATAATATGAAGTTCACTTTGATATATGTAAGTTAATTTAACTGAGAACAATCAACTCTTGTTGCAATCAAATTAAATTTTTTTTTCTTCTCGAATAAAGTTGATTCCATTATAAAAATATCTCTGCATATCCTTCGAGAACTTGTAAGTCGGCTGCAGCATCCGTTGAGCTTGTTTGAAGAAACTGCTTGCTCGAAAGGTGTAACGGAAATGACTCGCTGATAGTCTTATTTAAAAGGATGCATCGCAATCGTAGAGGCAAAGTCTGCCAATGCCGTGGGCGGAAAGAATGAAATAATGTACGGCAGTGAACTGGGGATAAATGTGATAGTGCCGAAAATGAGCCAGTGCAAGCACGAAGGAATTTGAGATAACGTCCACCAAAATTTCAGACTGGACGAAGATAACGTCCGCTAAAATTTCAGACCGGACGAAGATAACGTCCGCTAAAATTTCAGACCGGACGAAGATAACGTCCGCTAAAATTTCAGACCGGACGAAGATAACGTCTGCTAAAATTTCAGACCGGACGAAGATAACGTCTGCTAAAATTTCAGACCGGACGAAGATAACGTCTGGTAAAATTTCAAACCGGAAGAAGATAACGTCCGGCAAAATTTGAATGATGAATTTTGAGCGCTTCGTTCTCAGCTACTGATTTTTCTCGCCTATCAAGAGATTGACGATTCGGCTGCCAACAGACACAATTTTCGACGGGTGGCGGTGGATGGGGGGGGGGGGGGGCTGGACTGATTTTGTAACGGGCAGAGAATTGGAAGGTCAGTAGACATTTTTTCTATTCCATTATAGAAAATCATTTTTTTTTCGAGTTCACCACGTAAAAATCCTCCCCTTTCCCTCGTCTTCCTGCTCCTCCTCCTCCCCATCTCTCTTTCCTTCCGTTCTCGCCCGCGTCCCGTTTGTGCTCATAATTCGTCAAAAAATCTATGAAATCCGAACGTGAATCAAAAAATCCGGATATGCTCAAGCTTTCCGGAATTTTCCGGACATTTTTCGGGTCAACCGGAAATTTTCCAAGTGTTTACAGTAAAACTGTTACTTTCTAGATTGTAACGATACTCACATCTATGTCAGAAAGTACTCTCAATTTTGCTTCATCATCTACGAATTTCTGCTGCTTTTTCTTTGTTATTTATGGGAGAGAGTAAGTGCTTCAAAGAAGGAAATCATGCTGTTTTGATCGATATGATCGTTACGTAGGCATATCACTAGTAAGTATGCCATTAAATAATGGAAAAGATTATTAATGGATGCGAATTTGTTCTTAGAATGATTATCGCTAAATGTTAGAGTTAAGTGAAGAAATTATTTTCCGTTATGAGTTCCGGTTGAGGTGAAACTCTAATTAATGATTTCTCTTTCTTTTTTCTTCACCGATACATAGGCATATTGCCTCCTCCTTCAACCTTATCATCTGCTGTACGAGCAAGCAGCAGGCAATCGGAACCTCTCCATATTTGATTGAGCTTCCTCCCCCCCCCCCCCCTCCCCCACACCCCCTTTACCTTTGTTTTTCTTCGGTCGTTTTGCTATTATTCGTTGAATTATTCGCTCATCTAAAATTGACAAGAAAATGCTAAGCCGTATCGATCGGCGATGCGAGAAATTTGAAGATCGCTTGTTTCGGTCAAGATAAAGCTGATAGTTTGTCGGATGGTAATTACAAAATATAGCAGCTTTTAACGCCGATAATCGCGAATTAAAGAGTAAGAGTAGGTTCAGATATGAGTCAAAAAATATTGCCTAGCTAGGCTAAATCCTTAGAACTTCAGGCGTTTTCACATACGCCAATTATGGGCACGATTCAAATGAGCCGCAATAGTTACATATTGGATTTTTTTTGGCAAGGGACCAAATTTTTTTCACTGCTTTCACGCATATTTTTTATGGAAAATGATCTTCGAAAATTGCGTCACAATTTGAAGCATTTCAATCAAAGCGATTGTGGGAACTTCTCAAACTTACTGCAGTTCCTACTTCTATCAATTTCGTATTCTCATCTCCACATAAGTTCAAATCTCTCGAAAGTGGTATCCTTTGTCTGGAGAAAATCTGCGCCGATTCACAAGGCTTATAAATGATGTGTTACGGTGTATTATAGGAATGGATTCCTATAGCGGGATAGTTCTTAAAAATTTGCTGGTAATGTTCTTGTAGCTAAACATTTGAAATGCAAGCAGGCGATAACAAGTCCTGCTCAAAAAATCTTTCTTGATGGGGAAGGTGAGGGAGGGGGGGGGGGGTTAAGGGGGAAGGATAATTAGACGAGTATTTACTAGTTTCAGCTTGGCCTTAATTAACAACTTACTGATTACTGCATTCAACGAGTTGCTATGAGTTTTTCTCTTGGAGATAGCGTCTAGCCGAGGTATTGGCCGACAAGAGTCGCATGTCGCCTTTCCGCTCTTTTATGATCACACAGGTATCACCATCTATAGACGATATAGCATTTATTTTCACCTCATTTATAAAACTTCACAAATTTTCAAAACAACTTTTGTCGATTTCACATAAACGACATAGAAATAAAATTAATGCGAGTTATTACCAAAATCCATCCCAAAATTAGGTACATCAACAAAGTTGTTCCACCTGAAATCTTCATTCTGCTCCCGTTTCTTGCGAAGTCAAGCATAACAAGCTTGGAGCAGTGTATTTTAAATTAATATCGCATTTATTTGTACTTAGCATTCGTATAAAATTCATGATATGGATATCACTGACTCACTCGGCGCATAAATATACATTCATGTTTCGAGAATCAAATACCTCTCAGACGTTATCGTGCAAAAAATATTAGCCATATTTCTTCGCTACATTTACTTTGCTTTAATTTAATCAACAGAGTAGTCATGATGAGTAGACAATTGTTCATAACAATTTTACTTCCGTTAAGGTCAAGTTGTAAGGTCACGCATCAAAAGTTAGAGCTTCGGGCTTGTCTTCTGCTCAACAAATACTGACAAGTCGATCATCGCTGTTCCGCTTAGGACGAAAGTTCCAACTTGTTGCAAAGACCAATCGTCCAGTAACCGAAATGTCGTTGTCATTACACTGTCCAATCGAAATAGTTAAAGCCGGAAATGAAGTGATATTGAATCGTCCGAACTAGTGGATCTGCTTTGCGTAGAGTATTTGTTGTTAAAACTATAAAAATATTATCAAATTTTCCGCATTTTTTCCAAGCTGAATTTGCACAAAGAAGCTGCTCGAAGACGTTACAGTGATGACTGTTTTAAGCACTGATAACAAGACTGAATTAGTGCCATCGACACGAATGCCTACAAATAAATAAATGAATGAGGACGATCGAGGTGTTCCACCTATTTTTCGGCCATGATACACTAATATGAACTCGTTTTATTCATATGAAAAGAGGAAAGAGGAAAAATGAAACAAATGACAAACCGATCGAAAGGCTTTATAAATTAACGGGGGAGGGCGTCTACTCATTGATGCTTGGCTTTTCACCCTCATAAGCTACTCGTAAATGCTTATACACCGATTGTTTAAAGCCTTCACACAACCTTATGACACCCGTTGTAGTTGATCGCTTTCTCTGATGGCTTTATTTCAGTTGGCATTCTTTAACGCCTCAATCAACATATGCCATTAGTTAGCTAGAAAATGACATTTGAGTAAATATCATTCATAGCATTACTTAATACTTTTGCACAAAGCACATATTCTAAAAACTCGAATCATTCGCTCATCGATCCTGAATATTGTCCATTTATTTGGCTAAAGAGTGATATTGGAATCGATGGATTCACTATTGACGAACGCCTCATGAAGATTTTTTTAATAAATTATTCCACTTTTCCATATTTCTCACTTCATTTTATGTAATTATTTTCTATCGTGACCATCAAAGTGACAAGAGTTGAGAGATCAAGTGCGAGTGGTATGATCCGGAAATGATGCCTGACATGAAGGGGGAGGGGAAAGGGGTGAGGTGGTTGAAGCAAAGAGCTGATCATCGAGCTGATCATAAGCATTACACCGATCAGAGACGTTTTATCATAAGCAACTCATCTAAATTTTCAGTTCATTTTCTGCTACGTGGCATTTTCGAGCTAGTAGGCACTGTCTGTGTTACTTACAAAACTCAGCTCTGAATTTTTCTGAATTGTGGTCAGAGTCCAATCCGTTTAATCCAATCCATCACATCAAATTTAGTTGCTTTCATCGGCAACTCTATTATTCTGTTCGCATTTTTAGTTGAACTCATCCAGAAGCTGTAACGTTTCCTAATTTTATACTCAAATACACCTTATACAATCTTCAATATTACTAAACTATAGTTGAGCCGGAAGGTCAAACTTTTCTTAAGATCGCGTTCTTGACACAAAAATTAGTCGGAAGAATTCTTATGTGAAGAGGTGTGGATTATCTCGAAGTCGATCGTTGACGTGATTGCTGAAGCCTTTCAATTAGAATGCGGCTTGTTGGATCAACGATGCTGTGGATTCCCACGTGCCGACATATTAAGCCTCTCACGCGTGCAGCCGCATGGACTATTCGGGATGCTTTAGATATGGCATTGCATTCGTTCACTTTCTAGTCTCGTCTTCTCACAGTTCTTTCTCATATAGTCATTTATTCACAACTATTGCCTTTAAGAGAATTACAAAGCTTATCTCATCTACAAAGCTTATCAATGAGAAGATGATTCTAGGAATTCAACAATTTTCCATCACATTAAAAATATAGCATTGATACTAATAAGTTAAAGTTTGGCGGCATTTCTATATATTTACTTTAAATTTCTTCAATTTGAAGAGCCTAAAGAATAGCAAATTGCACAGCCTAAACGATGATACTAATTCAACACTTTCATATACAACAGACAGTAATAACGCAATATTCTGTTATTTAGCAAATTTATCGACGCAAACTTCTAATTATTAATAATTGTCATACCTGTTGACAGGTGTCTCTTGTTTATGATACTGAAAGAATTAATTCCATTATAAACAAATCAATCTCGATAATTCGCATGAAAAAATCCAATAGAAATGTGTCATACTTACTCGTTTTTATTGTTTTTTTTTTACGATTGCAATATATGCCTTATAATCGTACATTGCTAACGTTATGATGTAATTTTCATAGTGTTTTGTTTAGTGTTATGATGAAACATCTGCCTTCACTAAACGAGAATTTATTGAATGCAATTTATTGTTGAAAGTTTGTTGGAATATATCCTATAAGTGAAACGGTTCACTTATTTCTTTGGGTGGTGCTTAGATATGTCTCTTTGAGTCGGAAAAGTTTAATCGTCCACAATCGAATTGTGGATAATTGAGGCTTAAAAGCTTGATTAATCCCGACAAAATAATTGAGCTTTATGTCGAACATGGCCTAGTGGAAAAGTCAGCTTGGAATTAGCTTCGATTACATATTTCTTTTAAGGAATTGTCTTTGATTGAAAGCATTCTATCCTTTCGACGAAATTTTTCAATGATATAAAGTATGTAATAGTTCAATGAACGAATTTTTGAGCGTGAATTAAGCTGCAGGAAGAGAGCATGTCGAACGATAAGCCCTCTTCACCATCACATCCCTCACCTGTTTTCTCTGCGGGTTTCAATGCTCATCGTCTCTCGACAACGGAAGAGGAGACCTCAAATACATCGAAATCTGTTCGTTATCATTTATTTGCCTCTAATTTTGTCTCTGAATGATCTCCTCTTCAATTATCCCTCAGTATGTCATACTGAGTTTTGAGTGAGTTAGAGTAAGAATTTTGATTTCGCATTAATAATTATAGGCTGCTCTTACTGATAAACCCAATCTTCGGCACTGATAACGGAGGTGGTTTATGCGATTTTTATACGAGAAAAACTATTACTATTACTAACTTATTAACACCATTTTAAAGAATGCTAGGCGATATAAATCGGCTCTTTTGGCTTTTTTTTTCTGTTCGATTCACCATCATGTATTCTCTCGTTTACCATTGAGCTTTACCTAATATCTACGCTATCCCCCCAGGAGCTAATTCAATACTTCTATTATTCAACTAAGGTTATCTAAGCGTCTTCAGTCGGAACAATCGGGCACGTCAACGGCCACCGTGATTCAAGCAACGCAATCAACGAACGATACAACTGGGCTTATAACACAACAGAGTCAGTCAGTATCTACACCTCCAAAGCCACCTGTATCCTTCCATGCACGTGGATTTAAAGGAGCCCATGCAAGCTTTCGTCTTCGAATGCTACAAGAGCAGCATGGTTTTGAACCGGTCAGTTATGGTCAATTCTCTTTCTTTAGCAAAGTTTTGAGGCAACGAACCATCTACAGTGCTTTTGCTTTTCCCAAATTGTTGCTAATCGAGTTGCTCAATCAGNTCAAGTTGTTGCTAATCGAGTTGCTCAATCAGCAAAAGTGGAGAATTTATTTTTTGAGCTTTGAGTCATAATAAAGCAGATTGCTTATTATTTTAATGATTTAAATATTCTGACGTATCTCTGCATTCAGATATTCATCTGCTTCAAGAATTGCGTTTTTCTTCGCATAACCTTCCCATTATTTCTGCACTTATCATATACTTGCAAAACTCATCTACGCACTCGTTTGAATAATTTGATTCTATGGAATTCGTTGATGCAATAGCATGCTTTCTTCATTGTGCACCTGCATTATGAAATACAATCGATATTGGTATAGAAAATATGTCGAAGTGTTCACCTGTTTATCGGTCGATCTGCTATGTGGAATAATTTGGCCATATGACATTAAAGCCGTTTTGCGAGCAGTAAATTGCATTCGTATTGTTGCTCATCCACTATGAGGCTTTTTTGATGCTTCTTCTTGCTCGTGTCTGAGCAATAGGTAAAGCCTTGCCTAATACCAGCGCTATCTACTTTCCTTGATTTTATTCGTGTACTATATTATCTATCACTTTATTTCTATTAATTGCGCATAGAAATTTACGAGTTATTATAAAAGCACTTAGACGATGGTCGTAAAAAACCACCTCTCGTGTACCAATCGACTATATATATATATATATATATATATATATATATATATATATATATATGTATATATATATATATATATATACATGAAGTGGAAATTATTCTCGACACAAGGTGGGAAATATCCGCTTATTATTGAGGGGATGTGATTAGCTGAATTATAGTCCGTCATTGCACATTAGCACATATCGAACGAGAAATTTCTTCAGAAACTTCAATTGTGTATGACGGTGCATCGAATAGTGGAAAACAATATCACATTTTCGAGCTATCGATCTCTCTGCATAGCAAATATCATTTCGCTAATGACGCCAAGCTTCATACAACTTCTTAGATCTGCTATTGCCTTTCATTAGTATAGTCTAAAAGTGGCGAGTTTAATCTATAGACTGAGGAGCGATATTTTTTATGATGGTTCTTGACACATGAAAACAAAATACCGAACATCATTCTTGCTCACCGTCTTATGAGAAACTCAATGAAATACCGAACATCAATCCTGCTTACAGTCTTTTCAGAAACTCAGTGAAATACCGAACATCATTCTTGCTTACCGTCTTTTCAGAAACTCAGTGAAATACCGAACACCAATCTTGCTTACCGTCTTATGAGAAACTCAATGAAATAGAAAAAATCACTCTTCCTTATTACCTCATCTGAAATGCATGTTCCGTATACACAGCTATGACATTTTTCTTTCAGCATCACAGCAATGAATTAAGACACGACTCACCAAGATTAATAGGCTATATTTTACTTTTATGAGATTGCATTATGTGATTGCTCAATGATTACTGCTGGCAAAGAAATGGTGTCGAAGAGGACGATGAGTTTTTGCAATTGACCAGAATTGAAGCGTTGTCATGGCGATCATTCCTAATGAGTTATCCGAACTTTCTACGGCTTCATACGATCAAGAACGTCATGTCTCATCTCTTCGAGTGCTGTTGTGCATATTTCTCGCAACGTTTTCTTCGCGCATTTAATTTTCTCAATTATCTAACTTCCTTAACATTTTTTTTTCCGTTAAATATCCGTTCATCGATTTCACAAAACGACGACCACCAACATCCTTCAGCTAAAGAACGAACTACTAGCCTCGCTTTTAATCAAAAAAAAAAATTTTAGTACACGCAATACGACGTTTAGTTCGCACTAAAATTATTGCAGATTTGGCAAGTCCATAGATCTGTAGCCCTGTGATAAAATCCATCGTTGCTGCTGACTTTTGCTCATTAAGGGTACTGACATCAGAAAATTAGTAGTACTTGGTCAAATTCGCCGAATGATCGGACCATGCAGTGAACTATCAAATCGATTTCGAAGCGAATAAATAACTAAAAAGAAGAAGCCATAGGCTTCAAACCGAAAAGCCACATATTCCAGGATTATTAAAAGCTTCTAGCATACTTCTTCAAGTTGTCTTTAGAATGCCTAAGTAATCTTTGGTTCTGTAGATGAGGCAGTCGATAATATTTATAAGTCGTCGAAACGATTAGAAAAATTTTTTTACAAAAAAAGAAGTCGAACAAAGTCATTATGTTTTTTTCGGCTATAAATCTATTCACACAAAAGCAATTCTTCAGCTATACCAGGACTTAACAAAAGTATAGTCCTGGTCTTAAACTCTTGCTGCTTATGATTAGAAAGACTTTTGCATTGAGCGGGCAAGCCGATAAATGGTTGTTTTGCGAGGTTTGATATGCTATTGTTTTTGTGAAGATCAGATATCTCAATGAAGCAAAGTTTAATATGTCCATTTCTGAATGTTAAGAGTTATATAGCCTTTGTAAGTAATCCAATTGGCTTCACTTGGCTCCAATGTCCGTTAATAAATCGAAGTAAGAAATGAGCCTATAAAAACTATTTGCATTCTTGTAGCAACTTTGAAGCGACTCTCTAATATTCGATTGCAAATGCATAAACGTTTTTGCTTTCGTTGAATAATATAGCTCTTAGGTCGAGAGGCATTCAAGAGAATCTCACATCCGGAATTTGTTGGATATTTCATAGATTTTCGTAATAAAAGCATTTCGTGAAAAGGATTATTCACTGAGAAGGAAATTAAGGGGGCGGTGAAGAAGAGTTATTTCAGTTAAATGAGCACATGATAATCCATGTCTTATTTGTGTGACAGCAAACGGAGACGCGACATTTTGCTAGCCATTCAGACATTTCATTTTCGATGAAGTGTGAATTTCACTCATCGAATATGCGCTGACCAATACTCATCATCTGCCATTTCCGCCATTTCACCATTTGCGCCATTTCCCACTTCACAATGTGAAAATATGAATGCTTATAGTTGGGCGTTTCATTGTTTCGAAATTGCGCACGATTAAACTGAAGCGAAAATTTCTATCCTTCTCAACAACTTCCTCAAGCTTCCACTTTGAAGAATCGTTAGGAACTTCTGCCTGATCGTTTGCCACTCGAGTCTTGTATATTTGAAATGTTGCTTATTCCATTAACGTGTACCAATAATTTGTCCACTCCGTAAGCAGTGGTGAATCCATTTTTTTTTTTTGCATCTGTGCCAAGATTGTGTAGCGTTTATGAGCCTATTCACGCTTTCACTGACCTCTTAAATTCGACGAACTAGTCTTTTATGTCCCTATGCGCCTCTTCCTCCTTGGTCCTCATCGTTGAGTTGCCCCTACCGGCGGTTTTATTCGACATAATGGTGGAGGTATTACCCATTCTATTATATAGAAACTGGCGAGCGAATCAGCGAGTGTGCCGGGATCACCGGCGGAAGGGCGATCGACACCTAATGCTGCTACCCACAGTATCGGCACCAAGCTTCACATGTGTGTTTTTAAGTTGATTAGTTATTAAGGACTTTTATTTCTCCGATGAGCTAACGAATAAATTCGTGCATACCAACTTATCCTTGTTCTGATTTTCTGACATCAGTCTTGTGTGAAGGCAACACCATGGAAAACAATTCAACTTCCGCTTTGAAAAGTTTGTAATTGAAGACGGATTATCCTTTTCGTTCTACCAAACCGTTGACCTTTGACCTCATATATAATCGTTGACCCTATATATATATATGTTTCCAACTTCCTGGCTGTTTAGCATGTATTGCGGANGGCTGCTTAGCATGTACTGCGGAATTAATCGGAGTGGTGGTCGAATTGTTCAGAAAGAAAATAATATTAATTCATGATAATAGGATATATTGCAAAATTGAGCAAAACAAGTAAATCGCTAAGTCAGTGACATCCAATTTGTCGGTATGAGATGAGAAATAATATAAATAACATAAATTATATATAAATTCTCTTCAAGAATTATTGTAATAATTTTGCATCATTACAAAAAATCGTTCTTTTTCTTTTTCACCAAATCGTTGACCTCTGACTCCAGGCATGTAATCATTGACCCTATACCCCATACGTATGAAATTAGCCGTATTCCCATTTGGTTTGGGGAATTACTTTCAAAAATCATAACTCTCGAAAGAGAAGAAATCGGCTTAATAAATTGCTTAAATTTGTTTAAAATTTTTAAAAATTTCATTCAAAAATTACAGCCTACGGAGAAAAACATTCGCCAAGATGCATGCAACAACACAACATACACTTCGATCGCCGATCAATGCATCAACCGACTCAATTCACAAGCATAAATTCTTTTTCAGCAGGTCTATTGGCTTTAAATCTTTAGAGGTCCAAATAGTGTTTGCTTTAGATGAGTGGAATAATAAGTTTCTTTAGACGTTCAAAAGATGGAGTCGATTTGAACGACGTTTGAGGAGCAGGGAAGGTGACAATCAACGATCATCCATGATTATTGATTAATTTCCACAGATTTCGGCATTGCAGTGAACCGTCTTCCAATCATATTCAACTCATAGTGCTGAATTTATTTCTATATTAATTGTTTTATTCTAAGCCAACTATAAGGCTGATATTAAAACGATAAAGAAAGATTCAGTTTGGAGAAGCATTCGCCAGGTTATTCACTCGAAGAGGGTCTTAAAGCGTTTACCGCCGAACCAGCCGCATCGATCGGTGGTGTAAGTCTTGGCTTAGCGCAATTATCTGAAGCAAGTAAACTCTATCAAGGTCATCGCAGTTTTCGACTTCGTATGTATCGCGAACAATACGGATTCGTACCGGTAACTAAACGATGAAATTTACTTGTATGTGATTGAGTCTAAAAGTAATTTCCATCAGATGCATCAATACATTTGTATTTCGCTATGAATATCTTAGATGGTGAGCCATCCTTTTCGTGCTGATACGTTGTCCAGTGGATTTCGAATGGAGCCCGTTATGATCAGGCCTATTTGGATTTTGCCGCATATCACCGGCAGAAAAGAATATATGAGAGGTTGGAAAGTTTGGCGTAAAATGACGAGGGGTTTCTACGTATTCACTTTTGAGGTGAACGAAACACAAATTGTTGACCTCCATGCCATTTCGAAATAGATCGTAGGCTTTAGCGTTGACGCTGAAGAACTTCCCATAAATTGGTGGTCTTCCCATACAATGAAGGAACTTCCTACAAAATGCAGAAGGTTCCCGTACGTTTGGGAAACTACTCACGCAGTAGGGAGTCGCTTGCAAAAAGGGGAATCGCCTCGGTATTTACTCATTTCGATAGTCGTCGTAAACAACGGCACTCCAAACTCGTTGCCCGTTTATTCAAACAGGTTGGTATGGTGAGGGTGAGGGGGAGGGGAGAGGAGGGGGAGGGAAGGGGAAAAAAATTGCAGTTAATTGTGTCTGCTGAAACTATTCACTACTCCATGCTCCAATTTTAGCAGCGAATGTTCCCATTGTAGTGATTCGAAAGGGTATGTGATGATGGGATGTTGCTGCGAAAGGTTCAATGTTCACCTGAGATCCTTCACACTGCTGAGGAACCCTTTTCGGGTCATCGGCGATGAACCCTAAGACGTGCGTTATTAGTTGTGCCGTACGGCCGCAGAGCGGCTACACTTAACACCAGAACGAGCAGTCAGATAGGCTTAATTCTCGTCTTTATTAGCATCACCTATTAAAACCTACAACTTTATTCGCCGGCAATGAATGGCTCGTCCCCTACAATATTTGTTTTCTTATTATTCGCACTGTTTTATGTCATCATTTCGTAACGTTTAACTCCACCCGAACAACTTACCGGAGTCGAATTGTTTGACAACGTCTCATCAAATGACATACGGATTGAGTGACATTTCGCCATTTTCGGATCATTATTGCTATGAAAGTTTTTAAATTTGATGACGAAGAAATCAGATCTATGAGAGGATATTTCATAGGGACGAGATGAAGTTCGGCTAAGTTCGAATAAATAAGCAGTAGAGGTGAGAGATCTCTAAATCTTTAACATCTTTTGCATCAATTTATCGTTAAAAATTTTGATACGACATAAAAACAAACAATTGCCTATTGTCAAGTGATGAAGAAATGGACAAATAAACAAGTAAATAAATGAATGAATAAATAAATAAATAAAGTAATAAATAAGCAAGTAAATAAATAAACAAGTAAATAAATAAATAAACAAATAAATAAAAACATTACAAAGTAGCAAACGTTCCCTGAGTTTTAATTAAATAAATTTACAGCAGCTATGGAATACCATCAACTTTGACGTGCATTAAAGATGTACAATTGATCATACTTTAAAATAAAATCCCCATAGAAGAGTCATATTCATCGGCATTTTTGCATAGATGCATAGATTCTTTGTAATACTCTTCCAAGCGATTTTAGCTTCTTTATTCGCAATTCACTTGTCTTTTAATATTTGCCTCCAGAATAAATCCATCCAGAAGGTATAAGGGAATGTCTCTTACACGATGATGCATCGAAATCGAAATTTTGGACGTATTATGTCTCATCAACCAATTTTATCTTTGAATATATATTTGAATATTTATTTGAATATTTAAATTTAAATATAAATGTATTTAAAATGAATACATATTGGCGGTATTTCCGTATTTGATGTTAATTTGTTGAGCAATCGTCAAGCCGAACGCTCGTTGTGATTGACCTTATTGAGTGAAAGCTTTTTGAATTTCTTTTTATTATATAATATTTTTTTTGTATAACATTCAAGTATATCTCTAATCGATATGGTCCTATTCACCTGTAATCTATAACACCTATTGCACTTATTAGCAATCTCTAAGTGTCATTCTTTTCGAGATATTTTTCATTTTGCATGAAAGTTTCCGCTTCGTTTTTTTTTTCAAGTTTATTTCGCTATGAAAGCAGGACTTATTGTGTTCCACTCACATTACTCATGCATGCATGTAATCGTCACAATACAACAACCACAATCTTAGGAAGTTTGCGAGGAAATGCTCAAGCTTTACGTTCGGTTTAGCATAGGCACCTTCAGGCTTGAATCTCGTAAACCCTAGGTAGTTCTGGTCACAGTTTAAAACATTCATCTCGCCTATCTGCTTCTTGAGAGTATGGAAGATAAGGACAACTGACTGAACAGTAATTAGAGGATTGCTTGTTTCCATGCAATACAATGCATGCAAGGGGCTATGCTTGATGTATAATAAAAAGACTTTGCAGCGACCACACACCATGTGGCCTCACGCCTCATCTGCAAATGTTCACAGCTTTGTTGAGTCAAGGCCGTTGAATAGCGAACTTAATTGATGTCTCTGAAGAGCCAAAGCGTATAGCAGGAGTTTTGAACACTGCCATGAGGGCCTCACAAATTAGGGGCTTCCAAAATAACAAAGAAAGAAAAGCAAAAAAAAAAAACAACAGGTCTTTTAATATGTTGGTTGTGTTTGATTGGGGAGCCATAACGGGAAACGTTTAGAGCTTGTTCTTCGATTCCTATTTCTAAATTGTTCAGAATACCACAAAAAAAGGGTCTTAGCACAAGTAGATGTCCAAAATGACGCCTTTTAATGAGTCATATCAGGTTTTCGTATGTTGGCCGCTTTTCTTCATCCATTTTCGATAGAGTTTACAGTCACCGCTGCATTCTAATAACAAATGGTGAACAAAGAAAGCTGTACTATTCTAGCATGATCATTCCTCTTTCTCCTTACAAGCACAGTCATTCTCGTCAACAGAGAAAATTCCTTCCGCAATATGAACAAAACTTCGTGTGAACTGATGCACCTTAGGCTCAAGCTCGAGCTCAAGCTCAAGCTCAGGAAAATGTGACAATTTTTGAAGCACGTTCAATCATAAATAGCTAAAGTATTGCAGTTAGGCTTCTCGTGAAGCATCAATCATGAAATCATCTCTTCGCTAGAAATCCAGTCGACAAAAGGTCAACACCTCTAGGCGAAATCCCGCATACTGCGCAAAAGTGATCATTCGGTGGGGTTTGCATTTATAAAGTCATCCTATTTGTCATCTTCATACTCGTAAGCACTTATATTGTTGTGGAGTTCAAAGAAGATTGGCACATTTCTGGATGCGAGACTATGGATCGCATTGTAGTCCCTCCGGCGAAATTGCACAATAATATAATTTTGTTCGGCATTTTCGTTGACATTTTTGCGAGCATTCACTAAAATGAATTCAATTCGCCAAATTTCATTGTATTTCACAATTCCCTATTTTGCCTTAAAATTTGCATTCCGGGAGCGGAACCGAAAAATTTCCGCAAAGAACTTTCCTTATTTTTTTCAAGTGAGGAAAACGAAGCAGAAAATATTCTGAATAAAATGTGCTTCCAGGTATTTATATCAAAGAAACGAACACCAAGGCAACAGAAATTGAGTGAATTTAAAGGAGGCGATTTGAATAAATACACCGCTCGATCGTATACGATTCAAAACGGCAATGAAGTATTTGGAGGTAAGTCTATCATCTCAATCTATTCCTTTCAGGAATGAATCCCATCCGGTTTCAAATATCCATCCAGCTTTCTTTCCGGTTCATATTCTGCCGGCTTTGTACCACAATATATTGAAAAAAAGAAATTAGAGCCTTTCTATTTATGGTGCAATAATATGGATATAGGCATGTAGTAATTCAATTAATTGGAGTTGTTAAAAGCTTATTCTCTAGGGAAGTGACAACACAACGCATACGCATACAATCACTGTTGCTTGTTGCATTCAAGCATACGATTGCCGTCATAGCCATTCACTTGGCGGCATTCTTCGTTTTTTTTTGTCGATCGCATCGCCAGCTTTATCGTCATCTCGTTTTTTTATTACATCCATTCTACTAGTTCATATATTCCAGCAATTGCTGTGAATTGTACCCTTTGTAATTGTATACTCTCCAAGGTACTACTCCGTTCTATATGGTTTACCGTGATATTGCCGTTGTTATTGATGGACTTAGCGGAAGTTGTTTTATGATGCGATCATTTTGGGGGAATTAGTTGAGAATCCTATCATCATTTCAAAACTAATTATCACGTTGATATCTTAAAATAAGCCAATGGACGATGATTGTTGATGTGGATGTTCGATAATGTGGCAATCGATCTCTCATACTTGCTGATATTCGATAAAAAATTGAAAAATAAAAGATGAATTCAAGAGCTGAATAGATCGGAAATAAATAATAGAAATAAGGATCAAAGTTCATCGCAGTTAACTCGAATAATTCTGCTCATCGTCCTGACGTACTGCTCGAATATAGTCACTTAGAAGGTTATATGGAGTAACATTAACGTGAATTTGTGATCGAACCATAAGCGAGAGGAGCAGATTGCCAAATAAACGGAATTCTTGCAAATTGGTCTCAACGATGAATAGTATAGTGACTGCTCGCAATAAGCAATTTTTATGTTCGGATGAAATATTAACATCAACTATGAAAAACGAATTAATAATAATAATAGAAACATAATAAATAATAATATTACTGAGGAATAAATAATGGGGATTTTTTAATTTCCAATTGGAGGAAATTAATTACTGGACTCGAATTGATTAATTTGAGGAAGCACTGTGATATCATACAAGCGCAATGTTGTTTATTCATATCTGCACTAATGATGACGGTAACGCCGTCAAAAGTTTCACGTGGAGCCAAAAGCCAACTGAAGCGAAATGCATTTGAAGAATATTGCTCTGTATCGACTAAAGGCATTCGGCAAAAACCAAACTTCGGTTTCAACCTAAAAACCAACTGATCGGTATTTTTCGGCCGCTTAAAACCTGCGGAAATTTCGATTCCCGACTAATTTTGTTAAGAAGTTATGAGCATGAGTCATAAGCATAGCGTTAAGCCTAAATAAACCAAAATGAAATATGCAACGGCATACAACCGGAACAAAACATACCGAAACATACCGGCTACAAGAGTATAGGTTATTTGCGGGTCAGACGTTAGGACCTCCTTTGAGAAATTAGACTGGAAGCACAACCATAAGAAACAAGATCAGTAGGAATCATCGAATGGTGAAGCCGTAGATCGTTGAGTTCAGTTCGCGAATGAGAGAAACCCCGTAGTTTGAGGCATATGAATCGAAAGTAGGTGCAGGACAGCTCTAAAACAATCCAAACTTAGATATGGAACAAGTTTGGCACAAACGAAAATGCAGCACCTCCAAGACAATTTCAAATCCAAAAAGAGAAACACTATAGGACTGTGAACATGTAAATTAAGCTTTGTAGTTGGTGAGCGTTTAATGCTTTGGCAACCTTTTCACAACCTGTCAAAATCATCTTCCTTCATTCTTTACCATATCCAAGCAATCGGACACCTCATTAGGGAAGAGCAAAAGAAGAGAAACTAATTAACAACCATTTAGTCTCATAAATAAAAACGCCTCTGCTCATGAGCTATCGAGATAACGACCAAAGAATATAACTTCGATATTCTTCAAAAGCTTTCAGCTATTATCTCAGCGTTATTAACAGTCGACAAAGATTCTGCCATACAACTGATGCTGCTAAACAGCGCACCTCTGGGATGAACCTCTTAGGTAACATTCGCCGAATTTGCGATGTTTTGTGCGGATGACTACCTCAAATAAATAGAGTACCGTCCCGTTGAGTTGTTGACGTCGTTCCAACACTAAAAACAAGGGAAAGATTCCATGTAGCCGTGGTTTGCACAAAGCGAATTCAAGGCGAAAAAACATCCGAATATCTTGTGGGATGGCATAATATTCTGCTTCATTTTGACCAAAATAATAAAATAGTGATGAACTTTTGTGTATTCGGGCATAAGTTGGACTAACATGGTTTATGAATGAAGCTACTTATGAGCTCGTGATCGCCACCTCCTTTCGACGCCACTACGTACAGCAATCTATTCATCTGCTACGAGTCATTTTGACCTCCTTTTATCGCCAGAATAATTCCATATTTTACTCCTAACTCGCGTAGCTATTTTACTGATATAAGACAATCACGTAATTTAATTTCGTTTGTATATTCAATTTTGACACAATCGCAATTCATCTTATCCTTCTACTAGCCCTCTTCACGTTGTTTATCGACATCACTGATATCATTGCTGAACACATCAACTGACATGTTTGTAGAATCTTCAAAATTTTCGCCTATTCCTATATGACACCGATCGGAATCTGCTAAAATCGCTCGCAAATTCGATGCATCATTATCCATTCAGTAGAATCATACACTTTGTCTAGCGAGATTTCACAAATTTCGCACTCCCTCGATCACTATTTGTCATCATTTTCATTGCTTTCTAGCTTCTGCGTTGCTTTTTAATGCATTTTTAAATATTTCATTTATTCATCTTTCTCATATTCTTTTAATTTTCTTGCGACAAAATTTTATGCGCATTTGAGATCATTTCTCAAATAGCTTTTTTGGAGTTTATCGCTTATTTAGATCTCTCTGCCCCGTTAAATTTTTTCCCTCTAAGGGGATTAGGGAGATGGAGTTGTTCAATTCTCTCATAAGCTCGTCATACGGAAAGACGCTCTCTTCGATAAAAGTGTTCACACCACTTCAAGGCTGCTTTTCGACCTTATTTTATAGACATCGATATTAGGGCTTCCGAAGATGTATCTACTTCCATCCTTTATAAAGCTAAATAAAATCAGACGCTGGTTTCTTTCAATTCAAATAAATTCCAATAATACTCTTGGAAAATGGGCATCAAAAGAGTGGTCATCTTTCAAGATCGGCACTGATATCGCCAATTAAAACTACTGTTTGGATAGTTCGTGCATTCATTACTGGGGAAGGGNAAATGGTTTCGTTCAAGTGCCGCCATCATGAATCTAACTCTAACGTTCAGGAACCTATCTGTACTGTTTGATTCAAACAGGTGAATTATAACTGAATCAAATTTTACATGCCTCAGAAATTCATAACTTCTTCAGTAGCATTGAAGTTTTCCTCACTTTCTTCACTAACCTCTTCATCTTATTTGGTTGTTTAATAGCATTATTATTCAGTTCCGGTATTCTGCCTTTAAATACTGATATAAGCCTTTATTATCCATCCAATCCTTACCTCCCCACAAGAGAAACTTTCCTATTCGTTCGCTTTTGATGATCTTTTCTTTTCCGTCAATTATTTCGTTATCTTATCTCAAAATCTTCATTCATGTAATATATCTTTCCCGCGTCAGTTCACGAAAAAACAGCAAGAAGTACTGGAGAATGAAGACGTCCACAGTGGCTCAGTGGTAGAGCAATCGCCCGGCAAACGAGAGGTCGAGGGTTCATGTCCATTTGCGGAGAAAGCCTTTCATTGATCATCAAAAAGGAGGAATATAATATCTTGTGGCCATTATCATTCGTTGATTAGATAAGACTATCGACACAATTCATATTATTTGTTCACTTTCCGTGATTTTAAAGAACTTATCTTGCGACTTGTTGAANCTTGTGGCTATTATCATTCGTTGATTAGATAAGGCTATCGACACAATTCATATTATTTGTTCACTTTCCGTGATTTTAAAGAACTTTTCTTGCAACTTGTTGAGGAACTTAGGAGAGCAACTTGTTAAAGAACTTATCTTCATTCATCGTAAAAATTGCACCTGCATATCTTTGAAGCATAAGTTGATGGCTTGGACTTTTCCGTCATGGCAATATATTTTTTCTTAGCGATTGTTTTCATGACATAAACTTCTCCATATTACTTCAACAGTCCTCTTTTTCCGTTGTCGCCTTCCGTATAGACTGTTTCTTCGGCTTTGTTTATGATCAAGTGAAAATTTTATGATCAAGTGAAAATATTTCATTTATTTGAGCGGAACTCGATTGGTATACGAACAAGCTTTTTATGGATGAATAGGATTCTTTAGGCGCTTTTTGCGATTCCAATCGCTTTAAGGATCACTTGTGAACTTTCCTGTTGACGAACTTATCTTCTTCCTTTTACAGGTGTTCAGCATTCTTTGCACTCATCGACGTGTTCTATTTTACAAGCATTTTCCCAAACAACTCCAACATTTCCAAGTTGAGCCCACTCCGATGCGTAGCTGCAAAATTTTGTCGTGTCGTACTCTTTTAAAGTTTCTGCTTTATGTTTCAGAAAAAAGCTTTATCTAATAAATCCAAAAGCTAACTAGTGTGTTCTCTTCCTTAAAAATAAACAAACAATCAAGCAAAGGTAAAGCAATCAATCTCATATGATCCGATATCGTCGTTTATCGTGAAGTATGAACTACTCCGATGAAACTCAGTTGTGTAACGTTGATCATTTTAGCACAATTTTGTATAAAGTAACATCACCATTTTTTTTCCTTATTCCGTGCTTCGGACATAAAATTATCTATGTGCAAAATTTCTATTGCAATTTGCAAAAGATATCTGCAATAGACAAAGCTCTGCAACTTTATTTTCAGAAACACTCGGAAAAAAAGAGATGTTATAATTCGTGAATAGTTAATACTCATTTAAATTATTAATTTTTTAATAATTATTATTATTTTTGAATTTAGCGACTATTTTTTCCGTATTCGCTAAGTGCGTGTTAGTTGGCTTACCTCAAGTATCCTATAATAAAGAGTTGTTTGAAAATTACTTGAAATGGTGGTGATGTGTGTAAATTCCTTTTGAAAAAAGTCATGACGATCAATGTAAATGCTAATCGCTATGCTTGAGAATGTTGCTTTAAGCGCAATAAGGTGACGAATAAGCAGACGAATGCACCTGTTCGCAAATATATTCAGTTATGATTGCGTTCATTAAAGGGACTCTTTTTCATAGGATTTTAATCAATCGTCAACTCACATAGTGTCATTCGATATTGACAATTTGTTGTCTCTTTCGATCATCTCGCTATATTGTTTATTTATAAATTTCAACAGGTTTTTTTAGAAAAAAAAGTTAAACAAAAAAATTTTCGCAGGCTTTTTTTCAATATTTAGAGTATAACTGAGAGAGGAATAGCTAAATCGGAAGTCGGCATACTAACATGATTGTAGATGAGACATTTATGTTTGATAGAGTAAAGCTCCTTAGGTTTGAAGTAATAAAATTCTTAAGAGTTTTATATCTTTATTATTGTGATATAATGCAACTTGACAATGTAACATTATTGCTATACAATACATTTGTTCATTTAATTTGCATTTTAATTGCATATTTGTTGCAATAAACTAACCAGTAACACTTATTGAGTTTTGTTAAAATTCTTACCATCGATACTAATCAGTGATATTCTTATTCAATATAGCATCGTTTCTTTGATATGATTATGGTTGGTGGGAATTTCTGTGACGAATTACAATTCCCTATAGATGAATTTTAAGTGATTAAATCAGTTCAAAGAAAAAAATCTTTGTTTAATTTAATGCGAAAATATCGGTTCAAAAGATCAGTAATGATTTAGCCTCTATATTTATGAAAATGTTTGTATCGTCAAGATAACCACTTGAAAGTTAATCAAGTCTTCAGAAATTCTATGAAGCAAAAATCATTAAAATTTTAGGGTTGAAGACCAACGATTGAAGTCGTAAAAAATTGCAATTTATAGGTTAATTTCACATAAAATACGAAATTTTTGAAGAAATATATCATAATGATGCAAATGTGTAACAAATATACCTGTCTTAAGCTGATTTAAATCTTCGAATTTGAGTATTATTAAGGATGTTCATGTCTTGAATTGAGGGAATGTTCAAGGGAATGTAGCTAGACCGGTAGATGTATATGATACATTGCTAGCTGATTGGTAGAAATATATGATATATTTCTAGAATTCCTAGGGACTTCTTAAGGGTTTTTAGAGATTTTTCTCAATCGTCCTTTATCCTTTCTCATTGTCGAATTACATTTTCAGTAGATCGCTTTAAATTCGAGACACCTTTCTTTAATTTCCTTTGCGATGTTTTTTCGAATTTTTGAACTTATTATTTCAGATATAGAGCATGGTTGTTTTGTTTGATTGAATGGTTAGTGCTATAGGCTGATGTCATTATGAGCATTCATTTTAACTGAGGTGGAATGAGGTATGAATTTAGATGAATGAACTAGGCTCTCATATATTGTCTGAATAGCTTATAGTTTGTCGACTCACCAACGGAAGAGAAGAGGAGTAATATTTTTTTTCCTTTTTTTTGGTTTGTAGAGAAATCAAGAAGTTTTTCCAATGAAAAGAATATTAAGATTTAGTGCACCTGTTACCTAGGTAACAAGCTACACTCAGACAAAAATTTCATACATCTATCTCAAAGGGCACAGCACTTTTTAAAGAAAATGCCCCATTAGAGTCAGCCGGAATGAGTGAATAAAACTATTGTTGTGAGAGAGGAAAAAAAGAGTTTAACGTTTTATTCCTCTGAATAGTTTGTGCATTTTCCTTCTCATTCATTACATTTGGATGAGATCCTCTTTCTTTGTTGATGATCGTTGTAAATGACAATTGCATTTATAATACTTTACTATACTTCCTTATATAGGCAATTGATCACATTTCATTGCAATAAATCTAATTGAATTTGTTGAATGCCATATCTTACGTATCGGAACATCTTCGATGTTGAGCTATCTTTGAAGCTATAGTTGCGTTGATAGGATGTGACATGTCGCAGATTTATTTCTGTGAGTTCGGTCGGATATCTCTGACTTTGGTTCGAGTTTTATTCGACTAACTCAAGGTCATAGTATCTCGAACTCAAATTCATATCTGGAACATCGATGCACAACATCTCGAATCCTATAGCACCAAAATTTAGCCATCAGTGTTTAAATCGCGAGTATGATATAGACGACCATCGAAAAGCTCATCACCTCACCACACACACACAATACTTAGCTGATTAGCTAAAGACAACGTCACATTTAGAGTTGGAGACTCTGCAAATCACTGTCCTAAAATGTGAGTTGTTTTACATCCGCTAGTTCAACGAAACTTTCCTCCATTTCTTTGGTGTACACCTTTCCATTAGCGAATATATGTGCTCAGCTCAATGATAGTCGCACAATTCCGTTCACTTTCGACTTTCCCGTGCAGAGGTTCAACTTTTTCACGGGAAAGTCCAATTTATGGGAATGTTCAACTTTCCCACGGGTAAATGGTGGGAAAAATTGATTGACACCAGTAAGCTTTACGTGATGTGAACATTAAGAAGCATTTGAATAATTTCTTCTCGAAAAATTATTTTATATTGAAGTCTTTACTGAACGAATAAAAATTATATTTTATATTGAACGAATAAAAATTATATTTAATTGAATCTTTCGACTGGAAAATTTTTTTCAGATTGTAATTAATTAATAATTTGTTTATTTTTATTTGTAAATTATTATTAATTGCTAATTATTATTAAATCGTTAATTGTTATTAATTATTGTTAATTATTATTAATTATTAATAATTATTGAAGTTTAATTCAATCATTAAAAGAATTTTGTCAATTTCTAAAAGATTGGAAAATTAAGAATGAAGTTCGAAGTGGAGAATTTGACTTATTGTTATCGAAGAATTTTTTCTTTTTTCTATTCTCATTGCCATAGAGTCGCATTCATACTGAAATGAAATGGTCTATGCGCGAATGTTTGCCAATTTATAAATGAATTCCACTTTACATTTATCCAATATTCACTTGCCTCCTCTTGTCTATTTTGATCTTTGTTTCGTCTATCAATTCATTTAAATGTGAAAGAAAAAGAGAAGCTATGAAACAAAGCTTATAAATGCTTTACGTGATATCATC
>JAARMF010000278.1:52700-71144 GCA_022844705.1 Toxascaris leonina
TTATTATTATTATTATTATTATTATTATTATTATCAGTTATTGCCATTGTTATTACTGCCGGATTTTCAATTGTAAAGGTTATGTTCGTTTAAAAGGTTGCAGAATGATGGCACATAAAGGTGTTGGATAATTTAGTTGATGAATGTCACATATAACCTCGATGACGGAATGTGCAAATAAAAATCGTTGACATAAACTCGTAAATTATTAACGAAATATACGAAAAGATTGAAGAGTTTTTGCAACAACTGCACGCATTCCTTTTGATTACGATGATTCGAATGTTTCGAGTTGCTCCTTCATCCCTCCTCTTGAAGAGTCAACCGATAAAATTCACTCTCGCCGATAATTTTACAGCCGAATTCGATTTGTTTGCAAGTTTGCTATGTTTGGTTGTATTCATATTCAATCGTTATTAGTTTTCTTTTTGATATATCGACAATTTTCGATAAGATTTTATTCATTGAAACTATTCAGCAATTTTTTTCAAGTTTTTAAGACAACATTTTTTTAGTATACAAGAAACAAGAATTTTTTTAGTAAGCAAAAATTTTTGTTGTGCCAATAAAGTGCCATTAATTGCTAGAAATCAATGCGTAATCATTGTTTCCTAGCAATTAATCATATCACTAAGTAATAATTATCAGTTTGTTGCTTAATACCACAGTTATTAGTTAGAGTATGTAAGAGATTATATTAACAGTAGATAGCGACCATTAGATTTACTTAATAGGTGTATTCATTGTTGCCTGTCGATTATCCTCCTATTTAAAGCAAGCATTACTTAGTGATTATTGATTGATAGTTGAGATTTCGTGGAGTTTTTTTTGTGCGGAACTTCTTTCTCGTATTTATAGAATGCTCACTTGGAAATAGCCCTAGTCTAGGATCTCCTAAAGATTTGGCTGAATTAGGCAATGAAGAATGTTATTGGTCTTTTTTCTTCGATTTTCGACGCGTGGCTTATAGTACATCAACATTCTTTTATTTATTTATTTACTTATTTATTTATTTATTTATTTATTTATTTATTTATTTATAGCTCACTTATTACAATGTCTTATAAGAAATATGAAACCACGAACGAACTCCAATACCTTTATGTTCTTTTCGCGAGAACAGTTCCCCTCTAGGCTAAGAGCCTATGCGCAACACATAACACGCATTTAATCATTTTCGCGATTAAGCCGGCATTGTCGGCAGTTGGGCAAGGAAGCTACGTAGTATCGCGATATCCGTCCCACCCCTCCCCCTCCCCCTCCTATAATAGAAAAAGCAATGAAGCAGGCGACCACGATGAATGAAAAGTCAGCTTTAGTTGAACACGAACTTGGACATTTCTTCGAGGCTAAAGAGCTTCAGGTATATGAAGCATTGCAATGACATCAACAAGAAGTTTATTCTGCACTGTCATTACTCCATAAGGAAAAGATATAAATTACATTGAGCTAAACAAAACGGCATCGTATCGAATCCACTATCGGGATAACGACTGACAAGTTTGAAACCTAATAAGCAAACGTGATGATGTTGAAACGATTTTAAGCCGCAAACGCGTAGATGAGTTCCACTATTCAAAATATATGAATCAGGAAAAAAACCTCCGCAAAATTATATTCTTGTGTTGTCTATCGGCATATTTTGCCGCACAGTTATTTCCACTTTCAAGAATGGTCATCAAACTGCACAGCTATATTCGTGAAAAAGACAATGATGAGCAATGAACGGCTTCTTATGGTGCTGGATGCAAGCAAATCGATTACCCATAGAAGGTGATTTGCCACCTTAAACGTTTACTAACTCACAACGAGTCTTCCAATGCAAAGATTCATCAATGAACACTCGCAAATCTCGGACGGAATTTGCACGAGTAATGAAGACCTCGAAGACTCGTAACGCATATTCCTGCTTCCAATCAATATGCAAAGACAGACGGCGCTTTTCTTCATTAATATTCAATTGACAGACATTTGACCACACGACGAGAGGACCCTTTGCTCGAAACACATTGAAGCTATCTGAAATCTAGGCAGGGAATCACTAATTTGTCGATAAGTGTTGAAATGGTCAACGAAAACCTTATAGGTACATCCATTGATGTCATTCACATACAATAAGATTAACAAGGCGCTTCATACGCTACCTTGTGGAAGGTCGTTAACGAGATTACAGGATAGCCAAAGCGATTCGAATTTGACCACTTAACTCAAATTCGAAAGTTCTGCTCACTCAGAAAACGAAGAATTCAGTTCAGAAACTCATCCAATATACCATGAGAGGACGATGTAAATAAAAGTTTTCCATGACTAACAGTATCAAATGCCTGAGCACAATCGGCATATACGACACCGTTCTGAGTTAGATCACCGTGCCGAGATTCTGTCATTTTAATGGTTTCACAGTCGGAAATCTGTTGACTTTTCCACCGTGAACCTGAACTGTTTCGTGCAGGCTGAATCGTTTCGAAAGAGTAATTGCAATGTAAGTGTCAAGCGATCATCTCCGTGGCGTCACACGTGGAAAATATTGCGGAAAGAGGTCCATAATGAACAGTTTCATTTGAAATGGGCCTTTTGAGCAATGGCGAGACTATTACAGTCTTCCATGGCGAAGGAATCGGGTAAGTCTTAGAAGATGGTACAGTAAGAAGTGAGAAGAGGCAACAAACACCTTCAGAGATCCACTTTAGGACAAAAGAAATCACGCCATCAGGAGCACAGGAGACTGATTCACATTGAGAACAAACGAGGTAAGCAAGGATAACAACAACAAGGCGATGATCCACCGGAAAAGAGCGCTGTTCCGTCTCCCAAAGAAGATGCATACTATTGTTCTCTTTGAAAACCCAGGAAGTGTTGGGCAAAGAAATCCACCTTTGCTAAGTTGCCATTAAAAATGACCACTCTTCCTGGACTTACGCTTCGTCTCTATCTTTGAACCAACGTAGTATTTGTCACAGACTCGACAAAACTTCTGGCGACATTCTTTCAAAGGACTGTTGAGCACTTGGAGTTAATGGTTACAACTATTGTCAAAATTATTTTCGCTTCAACCGAAGCAGACAAGATGGCATAGACTTATCTTGGTGGGTGTGCGATGTTTTTTTGCAAGGAAATGGCAGGAAATAAGTTGATGTGTGATCGCAAAGAGAGGACCATATGCTTATTCAATGCTCAAGCAACGTCAGAATCTCATAATTCCAGTTCTGTGAGGTAGGTATCTTATCAGAACATGGCCAACTTCGCTTGACACTCATAAAACGGGATCTTGCTCGACGTAGCGGAGAGAAACATGGCCAACTTCGCTTGACACTCATAAAACGGGATCTTGCTCGACGTAGCGGAGAGAAAGATGAATGGAATTGTGAGCGTTGGTCGAAAATGATTATGCGGCATGAGCATCATGAATTATGCCTAGCTCATTCATGAGAAAGCAAATAATTATGCTAATCTTGTATTTCGTATCAAATACAAGATTTGAAGGGCAGTTTGTTCAAAAAGGAGGTTGAGGAAGTGAATATGATGAGAAGCTTCAGACACCGAAAAGCACCATGAAACAACAACTTCACAACCATGAACGTCATCGACGACTATCAAACAATATTCAGAAATTAAATCAGCGCATAGTGCCTCACAAACGAAAGAAGAATTCCACCACTCAACTAAGAAGACGTCAAACTGTTGTTATTTGCGTAGAAGAATGGCTGCTTTTTCTAGAGTGATAACAAGGAAATCGGTCAATGAGAAGGATAGAATACATCAAGTAAATGGATGAAAGGTAGTTGACTTTGTCATTTTTAAGCCATATATCAGCCAGCACAATGATATTTGCTCGTGAAAGCATCTGAAGCATGATGTGGTCGTTGAGCCTACGCAAAATTCTGCAACTGAAATGGATACAACTGGCCAAAACAGCAACATCAAGTAGCTCGATAAAGACCAAGAAGGCATCACTCTCTAATCGGATGGAAGTTTTTGCATTTATTAGCCCCTTTTCCAGTGTGCCACCCAAAATACCGATCGATCTCTGCAGTTTCTGAATAATTTTTTCATTGATATATTATCAAACCTGCGTATGGATTCGCTTCTCTGAGTATCTTCAATTCAATTGGCAATTGAGCGCCGTCTTCTAGCTTAGATTCATCGAAGAATGATGCATGTATACACTATCGTACCTCATTGGGAAATTCAACGAACGAGAGTGACTTGCGCTATGTGAGTTGGATAATATTGATTTCAAAAAGCGATTCTTATTCTTCCAGTTGATGCACCGAAGGAAAACATCAAGCGCATCGAGCAAGCAGAACAGCATATTCCGGCATTTCTATTCAAGTGGAGCCGAATGACGAGTTTCAGAAAAAAATTTGAACAAGAATTTACGCGTTTAGCTGACACACTATGACAGCAGAAGCTAACCACTACATCAGACACCTATACGAACGCTTGAACCAAATTTGCTTCCGAGAATTCCTCTGCTATCCATACATTTTGGCAAGCATGCCGTGCCATCATAGCCTTCAGTCCGCCGCCAGTGAATCAGCAGATATCAGAATCTCGAAAATAAACACTTGACGCATATCACAACCATCAATATTCGAATCATAATCAGCATCATGTAGACTTTTCCCTATCGTCCCTTAAGCTTTGAGTGATAGGGCTCGTCAGCCAATTCTGTCGCTTGATGAGGGCTTAATGTGAGATTAGTCGCGCATTATGCGTTACGCATCAATTCGTAGTCTATAAACATATTGTTATTGCAAGAAGCTACGACTACGCGCATACCTCTTACCAACAAATGTGTTGTTCCCTATTCTTCGACAGATCGTGCTTCCATTGGTAGCTAATCATCTTATATGAGAAATGCAGGGACTAGCGACCAGAATTTTTAAGGAGGAAACACGATAGATTATGTGTGAATATTCATCCATCATACATTCGTCATAGTCAATATTGTTTGTTGATTGCCGTAGACAGCAAAATCGGGCAGTTGCATTGATGGAGTTGTATGCAGCTCACTCACTCATATGTTGCATCAAATGCGAATAATATGGATTATTTAACTTATAATTCCAATATAAAATGAATAATACGCTTAATTATTTCGTGCTACAAATTGTTTGAATGACTCTTAAGTTTGTCAACGGCTTCACCATTTTGCACCCACCTTACAGTCGATGAGATCGTCCAATACAAATGGTTGTCGGAAGTCCTGAAATTCGCATCGAATCTTTTCGCTTCTATCCTACAGCGCGTCGCATACGCAAAAGTAAGTTCAATTCGATGATAAATCACTAAATTTTAATTAATTCCCTTATAATTTTTGGAATTGCACAATCCCAACACTGCCAACGCTTTGAAATTAATGGAGTTATTGCTTATTTGACGTGACCGGAATGAAGACTAAGAACTTGCAAGAAGATAAGGAGGAATAGAAGGGGGACGATGTCAAGAACAACGGCTTGCTTACCATATTAATTAACCTGGTTCAGATACTCAATTCATATTGCTCTATAAAATCAAAATAACTCATCCGTTCATATGAAATTGTGGTATCCGACAATATTCCTGCGATAATTTTCCTTATGCTGTCCATAAATTCATGGCTACGGTTTTCAGTTATTGCTCACTAAGCGAAATTAGCCTTCAAATAGTAGCCTTACGATAATTGCAATAAATTAAGGCAACGTCATATCGTATCTCTCGACGGGCGCATTTGACCGCTGGTACGGACGATATGGAATGCCGACAGTTAAGTATATTTTCTTAAATAAGTCTGAACGCCATAGTGGCGCAAAGGAAAACGCTTGTGCTATAGCAAAGATTTTTATTCGCGATGCGTTAACGTCGTTCTCTGCTCCTATTAAAATTTCCACGACCGTTTGTTCGCACTGAACTTCTTGATGAGTATTTGTTCTTGCCAGCATTTTTCAACAACATCTATTCTTTGGCAATTTTCTGCTCACAGCTTTTCCTATCGCTTCACTATGTCTAACGAGTATTCTATAAGGTCGGAATTAGCTTGAAAATGGTAGAATATTTTGTCAGACAGCAAAGAAATCTGGCACTTTTACGTGGGATTTTACTAGATTTATGAGGTAATCCAGAAAGCGCTCGAAAAGGATGCGATGAATAGACAGTAGCGGTTCATATTTGATATCACGTTAATTTTCTCTTCCTCAGTTAGAAGTATTCTGGGAAATTATTTTCTGACTTACTTATCATCTCATTTATCTTCGGCGTTTTTAATGGATGCCGTAGAGAGATTTCCACATGTTGCACTCTTGCTCAACATTTTAATGCTCTCTATCCCTCCCTTCTTCGACGATATTCGTTTTAAAAGAGAATATGCAGTCACCAAAATCTTCAAATTGCACTTCCCGCACTTCGCGATTTGATACGCCTCCCCTCCCCACCTTTCCCGACGGTACTAATGACGGCATCCGATGAACGTTTCGACGTATCCCATGTGGAACTGGTAGGAACTGAAAAGCTGCACTATGATATTGAGTGCACGAATTGTTCAGCCGGGAGCGTACTCGATTAAGAACGAAACTTATTTATTCTCGCTGAGGTGATCTCGTGGAAGATTGAGGAAGTAAACTTCCTGTTTGTTAAACATTATTTCCAGCCATCGCTAACTGCTAACTCATTTCCTTTTTCGCATCACGATTCCGCTCTGTGATGTGTATCCACCTTTTGAATGATAATGAGAGCACTATAAATTTTTCTTGTTTTGCTCTTCGTCACTTCGAGTACAATCGATGAATTTTTGCTGCTGCAGTGATGATCAGGATTTGATATAGTTCAGAATGTTCATGATCGATGCTATAACGTATACATGCTTCAGAATATTCAACACTGAAACTGCCTATTGCAAAAATGTTGTAGATTCACCTCATTAATTGTCTTTTAATTTTATTTTAAGGCTTTTCTGAAAGTGTTCGTACTGGATATGTTCATACTTGACGTTCCTCTAACATTGCGACACTTCTTGGGCAAAATGATTCGACAGTGTAACGTCACTTTCGTTCACTTTTATTGACAAAGAAACGGTTACATAACGATGGTGCCCTACCCTTAAATTATGGGGAAAACCTGCAATTATTTATCCAGCGGTAATCAGCAAGCATCGGAAGAGGATCATCAGGGGTCATCAACAAGGAGGGAGGGGAGGGGGTTGGGGAAGCGACGGAAAGTTGAATGAAGGCAAGCAGCAATTTCGCTATCTGAAGCTATGTGCTAACTACAGAACTTCGTCAAGCTATCGAAGATAAGGCAAATTTAGTGGGAATTTCCAGTCGTTAATGAAATGATTTGTGTGAGCATGCACTTGAAGAACACTAAAGAATACGATGTTAGGCATTGCTGTCTACTCTCTATCCTCTTCAAAGTGAAAGCAAGTTCGCGAATCAAGTTGATGTGCTGAATTCATTCGCTTTTCGTGTTGTACCCACTTGAAACACCGTAAAACATCTTACCGTACCATATTGTTAATGCCGGTAGATTTCCCTGTGTTCAGGGAACAGCCTATCTGCAATATCAGTTGCGACATAAAGGCAAACACTTGCCTATAGTCCAGTGATGATGGAATAAATAAATAAAAACAAAAATAAATAATTATGACAACTCTACTATTGCATCCTCATCTCTGCATGTCTACAGTCCTCATGAATCTTGGTTTTTCTTCTTACTTGAACTCTTTTCTAGATTTTGAGGAGACGGCTGCATACATTTTTCATAGACCCAAATGTTTTTATTGTTTCTTTGTGTGCTGATCTCCTCAGATATCTAATTCTATGGTTTACTATTGTGAGAATACAAATATATAATTACTTCCTTCCTTTAAGAAATCATTGCTTGAATTCTTTTTCCCTCTACTCCTCTCCAAGAAACCTCCGAAAATAGCATTCCCAAAGAGCGCCTCTTTTTCTATCGGGTATAGTAGGCTCATTATAGTCTGCACATTACCCATCAGCTTGCTTATTTAAGTGCCGATCGTGATTGATGTTCATTACCCAAGAATTATATCGCCTCGTTGATACAGTCCTAAACGTTAAAATAAGCGGTAGTTGTTGCTCACAAATGCAGCGATCTCAGGAAGATTGTGCTGGCCGCATTTGGAGTAATTTTTCGTCTTTATTTTCGCGATTTTTCCGCGAGAATCCCTAAGTTAAGACGTATTTGAGGCTCAAAAGTGATGGGGGGAAGTATTAGGAAACACTGTGTAAGCGTTTGCTCAAGTGAACATTCGTCACTTTTAGGTCCAATAATAGGCTCTCATTTGTAAGCAAATGATATGTGGCTCATCTTATGCTCTTCACAAATATAGCAAAGCAGAATTCAACACAGTGTCGTTGTAATGCTAAGCTTACAACGAATGGAATTATGCAAATTGCTTATGTGAGTTGAAATTTGATGCGCTCTGAGCATTTTTTTCAAGAAGTATCTGCTGGAGACGAATAATTCCATCATATTTCATGCTGCTCTTCGGAAATTAATTCTCGATTCCCCCCCTCCCCCCTTCCCACACCGGTTTTGCGCTTACAGCCTCTCTCAAAACATTATTTTCTTCTCTTCAAAACTCTGGTACGCGATCTATGACCACTAGCCAATAAAGCCTAGAATGCTTTGAAGAGCCGCAAATAAGTCGTGAACTATCTCATTGTTTGTTAATTCTTATTTTTATTCATAAACAGTATTTTGAGCACTTAATAAAAGGACTACTCTTTAGCCATCGTACCACCTACAATAACTTTTTTTCTAATTTTGACCTTTCAAAAACTGTTTAGAGAGTCGCACCTTTTTTCTTTATGGTCAAAATGCTAGATAAGTCAACTAGACTCTAAAGAATGACCGCTATAAAGCGAACGACTGACTGGAATATTCTACAGGAATTTTGCAAGAATAATATAGAGGTGCAATCTAAAAATGGATCGATGCGGTGGGAATTCGATATAAGAATCCCTCTCATATTGCGCTAATCGTATGATTATTGTTAGCATATTCACTTTCTCGATGAGTTGTTTCCCTTGCAACAACAACACTCATAAAGCTCTTAAGCTTTACATCTGCTCAGTGAGGAAGCAAAATATATTCAACAAAAGCTCTTTCCATGATAGCACATGCAATGATCTTTTAAAAAGCAGTTCGACCTTTCAAAAACATTTTCACCTTTCAAAAACTTCAAAGAATGATTGAATGAAAACGTATATAAACTTTTTGTTCGCTTGCGCACTTTTGTCAGTATACGAATGGGGATGCGTCAATGAAGTTGAGCGGATGCCTCTCCTCCTCAAATGGCCAATGAAATAGCACTTGGCTTGACAACATGCAAATTGTGTGTTGATGAATTGCACACAGCAGTTTCTCTCCGGCATTAGAGTGTTAAGCAAATAAACTGAATAACTCTTATTAGGCAGATTCGGCTTTCACTAAATATATAGCAAACTATAGGGTATTATTGTATCAAAGATAATTTATAAGTCTCTGTTGGATCAAACTTTGTGGGTTTCAAGCCCATCCCAAAAATTGAAGTAATATATGCCTACACGACGAAAAAATCGGCGGCTTTTTTTCATTTTTTTCGTTCTCGTCACATTTTTCTCATTCGCTTTAGAATCTCTGAGGATTTTTTCCACTATTTTGAGAAGGAAATTTCCGTCTCATCGTTCATAGCTGGTCATTTTCTCGAAGCTATGAATTTTTTGAGTGACCGGAATAATCACCATTTATATTTTTGAGAAATTCTGCTGTCGAAGTAATTACACTCGAATATCGATCACGAAAATGTTAAGATTGGATTAGTAAAGCGTCTGAGAAAAACCACATAATTGCAATGAAGTATTATTTGTATTGATGCGTTTTACATTTGAAGTATGAATGTAAAAATCTGAAATGATATTGATACGCTATCAATTGGATCTTCCGATACCAAAAATTATAAGCCAAAAGACCCATTTTGCGTGCTTGAAGCACAAGTCTCGATCTGCTTTATCGGCTTCGAACTGCTACGCTCGTTGTTAGTCGGGCCGACGCCGCACTCATTTATGCCCAAACTCTGCAGCAACATTGCGCAGAGAGTGGAGTGAACGAAATGACCATAGAACGACACGCTTATATTTGTGAGTGCATGAATGCAGAGATGCAGACACAAGCGGAAGGTTGTTGATTCAAGCTAGTGTGTGAAGCATAAAATCTAAGTGAGACGGCTGTACGGCAGTTAGTGACTAACCGCACGTTTTCTTCTCAATTTTTTTGCGCTTTTATCCAGAATACTACACGTTCATTCATCCAGAAGTTCTGTGTCAACATCGCAAAGGTTATTCTCGTCTACAGAATGATGTCGTACGAAGTTATTTTATCTTCTTTACGGCCTTATTTATAGAGGTTGCTTCATTGTCGAAGTCAGCACTACCAATATTTGTTGGATCTCTGGTTCATATAAGCTTGGAACTTGTGGTGATTTCAAGAGAAAGCTAACATCTTCAACGATTCACCGCTCCAAACAGCTTCTAAATATCTCCCAAATATTCGCTGTTTTCAGTTGAAACAGTTTTTCGCATCACTATCGTACTGCAATACTCCCAATATAGTTAATTACTCAAAGTGTATTATTTCTGCACTAAATATTCACTCTGAACGTGATAATTGTTCCGTCGATTTTCTAACTGAATAGTGGAGTGTACTCTCTACTAATGACTTTCTACTACCTGAATGATGCAACCTTTGAACAAAGGAGACTGACGTAATGGCATCAGTTGGTTATTGCTCCGAAAATCGGAAATAGTGCGTCGCCGGAAATTGTGCAAAAGCAACATACGAAATTAAGTGACTGAAATATCGCGTTGAAAATAAATAAAATTAAGTAAAATGCAATTCGCTATTCATGCCTCATTGATTCGATGCGTTGATATGGACTGAGCGTAATTGCCTTCGAACAACTCAACGGGCAACTTGGTTTCGTTTGCTCATTTACTGCCGACTGTTTATTTGTGAATATTTTATGGAGTAAAAAATGTCATACTATTAAGGATTCATTATTGCCTAGGCAACGGATATCGACAGCATCATTTGTCACTAATACGTCGAGTGTTTCCGCTTGAATGATGCTTACTTAAAACGAACAAAGAGCCCATCCTAAACATTACCTGTTGTATATCGACAAAATATTGCCTCTTCATTCTTTACGACAAATCACTCATACATTCAATATCTATATATAGAAAACCTCATGTAAGACCATATTTGGTAACTTAACGGCCGAATAAGTCGATCAAAATATAAAATATTGAAAAAATTTGTGCGACTCACGTGACAAATAGCAATTCAAGCGAATTCGTGCTGTGTTCTTTTATGAGCCAAACGTATTCGTTGTCATATTTCGCATTGTTGCATTTTCTCAGAGGTATCCCTCTGTGCTCTTTTTTCACCCTTTCAATTCGTCGCCGTATTTGGATCTATGGATGTAGGAGGAATGGCGCCTGAAATTTGGAATTCATCCCAGAAAAAGAGGATGCATTATAACCTCAAGTTGTTGCATTGATAAAGATGCCGAAGGCTGTAAATGTGATTCACATCTTACAGTGATCTCTTTCAGATTCCTTCTATGCGTATACCTATAAGTCGATTTTTGCTTGCTGTATTTCTATTCGCTTATGCACAAGTGAAATTAGCCGCGAACGAATCAACTTCTTCTCTGTTCCTCTCTAAGAGTCTATTAGAGGTCATTCATCCTCACAATAGTAGCACGAAGAGAATTCATTTGTATATATTTACGAACAGGAGCATATAAAGCGCATCCGAATTGATGCGATAGCACAATGGACGATCGACAGTTACGAAGAGCACTTATATATTGTCTAAAGAAAAGCGATTGACGGACATCTGATGGAAGAAAGTAAATACTGTGTGGTGTGTTGAGTGTATGCAAGCGAAATTTCTCGTTGTATCTTCCAGCTAATCCATAAGCGATTTCCTGAATCAGCGATCTATTCTGAATCGGTTACGCTAGAGGCGGTATAGCCCGCCCTACGAGCTTTATCACGCTGGCTTTGCCATTCATCAGTGCTGTTGCCCGCAATTGGTGCGGTGCGTTGATTCAGCACGAAGTTAGTGAGGATTTTGAAGGCGGTGTGCTAACAGTAGTTGGTCTACAACTGAGTAGACCTGTGCGTACATCCGTGGGGCATGCTAGATTCACAGAATTGCGACAGCCGGAAACAATGCCCACAATGTTGGAATTTACTGAGACATTACCCCCTGACATCGATTCACCGCAACAATCTATGGAACCGTCACGCAGATTCTTACGTAAATCCTCTTACGATGTTGCGTCACGTGCAACGAACCGTAAGCGTTCATTGCGGTCAAGATCATTCATGGAATCCTCGTACAAGAATGAGCCAGGACACAAGGGTTCGATGACACCTCACAAGCCTTATTTGAGTTCAAGAATCGACCTTGCCTCAGGTAATCAATCTACATCTCTTCTGATCGGTGTTCATTCTCATGTCAACACGACATCAAACTTGCCTTATCAACATTTAGCCGAAAGTAAATTCTTAGAGGTTCGATAGAATAATCACTAGGCACATTTGTGTAGTTGATTAACGAATGGCAGACAAACACAAAAATTCCCATTCCTTTCTTCTTGATCAGTTAATAATCGTTATCGATAAGGAAGGACTCTTGAGTTACTATGGAAAGTTGTTTACTCAAGTCTCGCATAAAAATAGCTTCACATAATTAGCATCATTTCAGTAGCCTAGCTGATGATTCCGTTGCTTCTATTCATTATTGTAACAGATCAGTGTCACCACTACGCCGCTTATTTTCACATCCACATATAAANGATATAAACTCTTCACAGTTTAATATCAATTATTACGCAAATTTTGGGAGAAATTTAGTTATAAAAGTGCAGTGGGAGGCTAATATGGCAAAACTTTAGTAATATTCCGCCCGCTAATTAATGCTATGAGAATATTTTTAGTGATAAAAAGATTATTTGAGGGATTAAAATTGCACTTGTTGTATAGAAATTTTGACTGTCATATGTTCTGAGAGGAGATGGAGGAATAACGAGAGGAGAAGAATGATTGAGCCGTAGAAAACTTGAGAAAGTATCGCTAAATTTTCTATCGAATAACAAAGGATGTCAGCAATTTAACTAGTAAATCTTGTAATGCTTTGGCCATCTTATTACATTTCGATCAAATATTAGCTTTGTGTAACTTACAAACAATTAGCATTGTTGTTTACATAACATATTTAAAATAATTATGGCTATCTTCATTAAAGAAGAGAGGAGAAAAAGAATAATAAATGCTCAAAAATTCGGGATTCATTTAATTCCGTTATTTTTTCCCTATTAAGGAAAAATGAAATCTAATTTGGGGTGTGTTAAAGAATATGTCCTTAGCTTAGTATGAACAGAAGAAACTATTATAATTTGCTGCATTTGCGCGAATGAAACGATGCCAACAACAGAACGATTGTCTATTTCCGCTCGAAAATGGGCATTTGTGGGGCACATCGAATGAATATTTCTTTGACAAGTGCCATTATTTATCAGTGGTGTGTATATGCCCTTGAGAGAGGGGGGAGGGGGGTGTGGGGGTGGGGGAAATGCTTGTGACAATGCTTTAAATGTTGATGTATTATTCGTTTATGGCATGCACTATCCATTGGAATTCCTTTTTGATAATATGCCCATTCACTGAAAAAAAAGTGCGCGTGTTATATTTTTATGGACATTTCCGCTTCCATTTAGAGCACAATTAATGAAGCATAGCAGCCCTTTCAGTATTAAGCCAATAAATTCAGTCCAAGAAAAATACATCAAATATCGTCGAAGATAAACTAAATGTTTTCTACACATTGAGTGCAAAGAGACCATAAATTTCATCACGTATCTCTTATTGCCTAAGCCCATATATCCCTATGCTATGCAATCATCTTTTCTACACATACACGAACTGTTGATCTTAATGCTCATTATAAATTAACCCAACAAATATCAACTTTTTCTTTGTGAATTATCCGAGAGGCTTTCGTAAATTTATGCCTACAAACCTTACTACGATGGCATTATGCCTGTGCGAATATTTAAGTAGATAATTGTGCTTGTCCGTTCGGAAGTTTCATCGCAAAAACAAAACAGACAGAAATAAAGATAATAAGCCCGGTGCATAATTTAAAGCAACAATGACTCTATGCATCCACTAATCAGCTAATCATCGAAGTCATAGTCACTTAAAGACACATAAAATTGCTGAAAAGTTGCATCTTTTTTTTGCGATACATTTCGTTGTAATTTATTAATATTGGAATAAATTCTCTATTTGAGCATCATATAAAGCTTACTTATGTAAGCAATAAGTTTAACGGTTGAAGTTGCATAGGCACTAAATTTGCTAGCTCAGTTTGTAAGCATCTTCATCTGCTTATTGCAAGCGCCAACTTTTATCCATATCCACCAAAGAAGCATCTTCTACTAGTTCAACACCTTCTCAATCGCTTTCTCGCTTCTATTTTCTCTCTGCATTAACAAAAACTCAATTTTTTGTACCTTCAATTTAAGCATCTTTTGCAAAAAGAAAGGATATTCACGTTAGCTTTCTCTTTCGACGAAATAGCTCATTTAATTCCTCACGAAATGCATTTGTATTTCGTTGCGAAATTTGTTTCTCGCATGCGAACTTTGCATATTAATCAATAATTTAACTGTTTGATCGTGAGTAAACCAATCATTAGTTCGCATTCGCCAATATTCGTGAATATTGCATTTCTCAAGTTAATACTCTCATTTCGTTTATACTAAATGAATTCCCTAAAAATATTTCGTCGAAATAGGTGGACTTTTGTTAATCTCCTATTCAATACATGATCAGCTATTAAATGCTTCTAATTCTGAGTTAATTCTCCTTACTTTTCGTCATCGAATTATAGAGTAGTTTTGAGTTGTTCGATTTGAAGCAGCATTCCTTTGATTCCTGGAACCTAATTTCTGGAATTCGGATGTAATGAAAATAATCCTCGTATCGCATTTCAAGTTTTTTACAGCGTTCTTCGAGCGGTATAATTTTCTAAAGACTTTTTGAAGGTGCCTAACTGTGCACATGGTCATATTTTGACATGTTTTGCGATTATTTACTTATGTATACCTCTAATACTTAGTCTTCTAATACTACGTTGAGCATTGTTCATCAGTGTTATAATGATTGTTTTTGCTTGCAAGACATGCGAAAATTCAATTTATTTTAATCGTTTGTTCAGCTAGTTATCTTCCATAAAATGTTTTTTATAGACGCTTATCGACTTTTGTGGATCAACAAGTAAATGAAAGCTAGTCAAGTGATAATTCAAACGAGAGCCTTTAATAGTTACGAGAACTAAACAATATTAAATAGGCGAATTATAAGAATCGATCGATTTAAAGATTGAAAAGAGAAATTGAAAATGAAAAATATTAGGCGAATAATTTCAAAAATTTAGAGATTGAAAGGAAAATAAAGCATAAGTTGGTCGATAGTGTGGATGAGGATTGTAATCGGAACACATTCAATATTCTATTCAGAAGAACAAGCTGTCCCACGTCAAATGAGAATAAAATNTGTCAAGTGATAATTCAAATGAGAGCTTTTAATAGTTACCAGAACTAAACAATATTAAATAGGCGAATTATAAGAATCGATCGATTTAAAGATTGAAAAGAGAAATTGGAAATGAAAAATATTAGGCGAATAATTTCAAAAATTTAGAGATTGAAAGGAAAATAAAGCATAAGTTGGTCGATAGTGTGGATGAGGATTGTAATCGGAACACATTCAATATTCTATTCAGAAGAACAAGCTGTCCCACGTCAAATGAGAATAAAATTGGCTTTCTTTAATTTATTGATAAAGCCTGTTTCACATCTAACCCGCTTTCTCTAGAGAAATGCTCCTTTCTTGGCGAGCATCTTGTCTTGCACGAATGACCTCATCCATCCGTCGAAGATGGATATCCATTAGCAATGCGATAGCAACAAACATTTGTCTTTTTCACTGCTTACACATTTATCCACTTGTCACATCTTTGATAATACCTTCGAAATTTAATATTCAATGGTCGGTGGACTGTTCATCAGAAGGAATCTTTATAATCTCTTTCGAACTCATTTTGTGGAATTTTTTACGAATCTCATTAGGGATTTCCTCAGATTATGCACAACAACATTGTTTAGTAGATAAAACTGGTTTGCAATTCGCCGTTTAATAGATTCTAGCTCTTTAATTTATTATTGTTCCTTTCTTCCTGTCCTCTTCTTCATCCCAAATCGGCTAGAGGGGCCAAGAGCCTGAATTAAACAATTGCAATCCGTCAAAACAAAACAAACTAAGCATAGGTTGGGTAGCAGAAAGATGAAATTGAGATGGCAAATGTATGTATGAATGTATTATGTGATGTGGGCATACATTAGCGGATGTAGCGTTCGTTCATGCCGCTTGGTTGCTCCTCGACTACGATCCGGTGGAAAATGTGAAGCATTTATGTGTCCATCTTCATGCATTTCAAAGCAGTCCATTGCTTAGTTTAACATTGCACTCGGCACAACTCTTTTTGTTGCTAACCTACATAGCAACTCTCGAGCAGTTTTCGACCGCAATATTGTCCTATTGTCGCACCTATCATCGAGCATTTGCATCGAATTGTCTTGCATCGCTGCAAATGGATTCTGCAGCTTAACTCAAAACCTGAGAATATTAAAGCTTTTCTGTACTGTTCAACAAATATTCTCGCCTCTGAAGCATATCATTATCGATCTGGAGGTGAAAAGATTACTGTCACTGCTGTGGTGGTAGTAAAAGGGTGCGACTGCTTCTTATATTTTGGACGAACAAGAAGGCAGTGAGGGTACTGAAATTGATATTCACACCTGTGCTGTTCCTAGTTGGGATAAGATTGGAAGTCCTCGATGAAAGATGCCAACATCGGGGAGACAATCAGTTGTGTCTATGGTGTCTTCAACAGACAATCGTGGGAGTAGTCGTGTTGAGACACGATTGGTCGACGAGGGAGCAATGTTACCTTCATCTAGCTCCAAAGATGACGATATACTCAGCGAAAGCAGCGACGAGGTAGAGACTTTAGCGATGCAAACTCTCGACAACATCAGTGAACAGGTTGGATCCGATACGGCAGTTTAGACACCTTCAAACCTTACTCGGATACGAAGCCTATTCTATGGCTCAAGCGTCTTTCCCTCACTGTATTGCTTAGAATTACCACTATTTAACTGCACACGATGGCTGAAAGTTCCCATTTCTAAGAGGGTCGCTATATTTCAAAAAGAAAGGTTCTTTTAATGATAAGCAGGGTCTTTATTGAAGATTATACGGTAATTGCTGCAAGAGCATAATAAATTTAAGTATGAGTATGGCACATGTGATATTCAGAGTTTTAGGAAATTCATCTTACAGACTTCAACCCGTCTCACCTTTCATACCTGCTTGTCCAACAGCGCTCTCTGTAGAGGTGAGAAGACGCGCTTAGAGCATTTTCTTCTTTTCTGATGCGTGCTTCCTATCTAATCTTTACGGTATTCACCGCTCTGCCTATAAAACTTAGATGAAAGGTCAATAAAAGGTCACACGCTATGAAAGCATCGCATTGTAATCTTCGATGCTTTTATCTGTTTTTGTTCGTTTCGTTCATATGTCCACTTTTATGTGCACATGCTCTAGTAAGCATTGATACTTGAGATTTCAAATAACTACGCTTTAATGAAATGTTTCTATTCATTCAGAGATCCGTTTCGATAATACTGATCGTTTCCGTCATGAGTCTCGTTCACCAATAACATGCTATGAAAGGGTAAAACTCCTATAACTTAGATGTGGAACATTACTTACTGGTACATCACTCACGATTTGGCTATACTCCAATTTAAATTACACTTAAAGTGGAAATTTTCAGAATATATAATCTGTAGCGCAAATCGTTGAATATTTTTTTGCTGATGAAAAGCTGATAAGGGGATTGATAAGGAGATTTGAATGTTTCATCTATCATTTCGATTGATAGGCGTTGATAGGCGATTAAGATACTATCCGTTCATTTCACTTAGTTTTCTTTTCTTGCTCAACATTTTTCATTTTATTGTTGATTATTGCGTGAAGGATATTTTAGATGCCTTCGATGTATCTCTTCAAAAATGCTCTTTTGCTTCTTTGAAGTGATCGCTAATGCATTTACATGTGCTTTAGGTAGAGATTACGCTATGCAGCTTACTTAATTTTCATTATTTTAGCACTATCATTTAGCATAGGAACTTTAGATTTTAACACTTTATTAGCTTAGGAAAAGAACAATCCTCCTATAGTCTTCCTTTCAAAGTAGCGCGGTGATGCGATCATTCCTAAGCAACGTCCTTGAAAGATATCCCCTTATCCCCTCCCCCCC
>JAARMF010000278.1:75794-88147 GCA_022844705.1 Toxascaris leonina
CCCCCCCCCCACCCTCTCCCACAGTATAACTAAGTGTTTCCGAAGTGTGCTGAAGAAACTTCTTCGTCACTGATGTTATATTTGTCAGCGCAAGTCTGTTGCATCGATAAAAGAATCAACGGTGAGCGCAGAAAGTGGGAAGCGTTGTGTGGCCGACGGTAAAGCTGAAGCAGCAAATGCACTTCAACCGAACGGTATCGATGTGGTCAAGAAGGATTCTGTTAAGGATGATGCGAATGACACCACTGAAGGTAGAAATCCGGTGATGCGTTATGCTTTGCTCAACAAGCACAATTTAGGGGTAATGAGAATCCAGTAAAGATTCTGAGGAGCGCAGAACAATTTAGCCTGCGATCCACCTTGTTTTTGATGTGTTGAAAGTGACAAAGAACAAATATAAGCATCATTGTCTGGAGGCAATTTTTAATTTTTTCTCAGGATGTAATTGCATTTTCGCCGAAGTCACAAGGCTGCCGATCTCCTAATTACCTTGTTGTCGTATTTGCCCGAGTCCCAAAGACTCTGTCTTCATTCGATTCACAATTCTTCACTTGACTAAAATATCTCTGGCGGAATCTGTGAACTGTAAATATAAAAGTCATCTTTCCAATCACTGAGGCAACATTTTAAGCGATCCTTCTATTCCAGTATTCCTTAAGACACTCTGCTTGCTCCCAAAAATGCAATGATATAAAAGAGGGGTCCTCTCTTGGAAATATTCATTCGTCAAGTAAATGAACGATAGTTGCAATCGAGGTACCGTCGTAGCTACCTTTTCAAAATTGGGTGCATAAAATTTACACCTTTAGATGACCTCAAATGACCTCTCCTATCAAGTTTCCCACTGCTGAATCTCGAGATCACGTGTAAACAACCTAGTGCGCCAAAAATTCGCATACCTTTGCAACAAATCTTGCTTATATTTATTAAGCCAGTACTTACTTTAATTACTTATATATTCATATTTTACTTCAATTATATCAAACCTTACAATCACTTGGATTGGCAAAACGGATCTTTCGTGGGATTTTCGCACAAGCGGTTAATTTGTTCCATGTATAGTTCGGAGTAACACCTATATACCTTGAATACCTCAAGGTTCAAAGTATCCAAGGAATATGAAGATTATGACGCATGTTCATCATTACGGCACTAATTGGTATAGTGGACACGGATAGGCGTGTATGTGATGTCTTGGCACCTCTGCAATATTTTTGTCATAGCCTTTAGCTTTAATACTCTCAATGAAGATGGGAAGAGCGTTTGAAAAGGCAATAAGCTTAATTCAGCGATATTAGTCCAGCTGCTTTTCTACATATTAAATTTAGTGACTGTTTACGTCGTATGATAGTACGACAGCAGGCAAGTATCCTTCGTATTTGCATATATGTAAATACAAAGATACAAAAGCAACCATAGTTTCATCGACTTCCTTATCGATGCAGCTAATAATCACGCCAACACACAGCTGTTGTGACTAGTTTTTTTGGAGCGCCTGGTGGTCAATCTTCTAATGATCCATTGGGAAATCAGTCAAGAGTCGAACAAAGATCTTGCATATATCACTTGATCACTTGATTGACCGGACTATNGTAATGAAGAGATGATGAATATATGTATTGTTGCTTGTAAAAATAAGACTACTTTTATAGAATGTTTCACATATTGTGTTGTATTCTCTCTAACAATGGAAATAATACTTTAAATCACTCTAATAACCTTCAGTTACGGAACTGTTTGTACGAGTGCTAAGATGCTGAAGCGACGTTCTAACTATGTAAAGTTCGAATCCTTTCGCTATGAAAATGCCTTAACTTTTTGCTTTAGCTCTAATTGATAGGGTGGAACCAATCGGTCATCCTTGCGATAACTGCTGCAAACAGCAATCTCTATCTACAGCTTTTTGATAGCTGAAGTCATCTAAAAAATTATTTTTCTTATAATTTGGCATATTTACTTAAGGGTATCCAAGCAGTCATAGTGCTGATGAATTCAACTGGTTTCTAAGCATTATGTGAATGAAGAGGGCAGAATTCCGATGTGATTTCTTAGCGCTAATCACTGCTCACATACGCACATTAGTAATCATTGGAAGCTTCATCAAACGACCACTAACTGAGAAAATACGACACAATCCCTCCTCTTCATCTCCTTCGTCGCTTTATTGGTAAAAGTCTATTGTAAAAGCTTTTCTTGCTTTCGCATCACTCTCATATTGTTGTGAAGAGATCTTCTTCTGACAGCCTGAAAAAAAGAGTTAACTTCGATGGGAATATATAATCTCTCTTTAAAAAATTGTTGAAAACTCTAAATTATCGTTGTGTATATCACCGACAAGCTAAGTTCTAGTGGATTAGCTCAGTTCTGCTAATGAATTCAGACATCTACTGCCTATTTTTCCCATGTTGGTCTTATTATTGTAACTTCCCGTAAGACCGCTTAACTCTTTCCTTTTAACAATTACTTTTTCGTTTCCAGTCTTCATAAAGTTGGACGACTTCCGGTACCATTTTACAATTGCGGTATCTTGTTCTTATGGAATTATTTCGGTTGAAATCTATACCAACAACGAATTCTTATATCAATAAACTCAGGTTGATCAAACAGTCTCGAGGGAGTTTTGTAAAAGGAACTGGAAGGTTAGATTACTTCCGGCAAACGTCAGATTTTCATTCCATATCCGTTGGGACATAAAAGCGAATGACTTATTGGAGGATTTATTCGGACGAGTGGGAAAAAAAATTACATGATTAACGCATTATCGATTGTGCTTTATTGTATGTTGCTATATCCCGAGGAAATATTTATGTCCCCCGAGCCCTAATATTGATATCCATTCCTCTTAATACGCTCTCTGTCTCCCTCTCTCTGGGCATTGAAACTAGATCTAATACAGTTGCTAATATCGGCTTGCCGATGTGATTAGTAATGTAAAAAGCACATATTGTGTCACNTAATAAAATAACAATGTAAAAAGCACATATTGTGTCACCTTCTCTGGCGCGTTTTCCATTTTTCTATTTTAAACGGAGTTCTTGAGATTTTTTCTTATAATTATGAGAATAGATACACGATGCGTGGAAAGCGATCACGCATCGATATAACGACTTAATATTTGTTGCATTTCTGGAATACGCAAAACGTGAGTCCCTCTCTGTCTCTCTCTCTCTTTTATTATCTTCATCTCCGTTTCTCTTTCCCACTACCTCTTCGAATTTGATGAGAGATACATCGGCTAGTTATTTATTAATTAATCATGTTGATAATAATGCCAATATTTTCCTTATCTAATCTCATTGTTGAAGCAAACTATTTTTAAGCCTCATTTATTTACCCAACTAACACTATAAGAGTTCTTTCAAAGGCTCTCCAATGCTATTCGGATGCAATCCAACTATATTTGCATAAATGAGCCTCTTGAATGTCAATCGGAATAACAATATTTCTCATCTATTCCCTTCGTCAATATAGCAGTATTATTGAGTAATATTTTGTAATTTATATCAATGCGATATATTGGGTTTTAGCCATTTAAGGTGTGAATCATGTTAGTACTAAGATAGAAACTGTGTCAAGGGATAGTTTTACACACAAGTGAGGCACTGGCACTTTTTTATTTTTGATATGAAAGACCATGAAAGAGAGAGTTGGGGGCAAAGGATAACAGACGCCATTAGCCAATATTCGGGACTTTGAGCTATTGCTCTGTGCGCTTCCCATTTTTTCTTTCCTAGTAGTATGGATGTTTTTCTCATATTGTATAATTATTCTCTACCATACCACGGCTTATAAACTTAATGAATACCACGTCGAAACTAAAGGTCTTTCTATCAGAGGTTTTATTATCACTATTATTATTTATTATTATTTCTCACTTGTGTAACCTATATGGCCAGATGTTCGTCAGATACAAGCGCTGTNTCTCACTTGTCTAACCTATATGGCCAGATGTTCGTCAGATACAAGCGCTGTGATCGCTGCATTTTGACTCATAGATTGATGTTTATGTTTTAGTTCAGATGTGTGTCATTCTGGCGATATAATTTTGAACCAACTGCCATTCACAATCCATCATCACCCTAAATCATCCGGCCGATGTAAATTGCTATGGTGGTTAGAAGCGCTATTTCTTGCGATGTATGTGGCCTTATGCACCTCACTGAAGCATACTATTGAGGAAATCGGACTAATGTGTTAGAAAGAAGAAATGCTCGTATCCATCTCCTAGCTAGACAAATGTAAGCTAAAAGCTGAGGCGTCAACTCGTTTTTGTTATGCCTTTGCTAATGGAAGGTTCAACGTTCACATGAATGTATAGGTTATTTGAATAAGCGATCGTCATATTTAGGTGTTTTGCAAAACTCGTCCATCCGAAGTGGCTTCACCGCTAAATTTTTCATCGACTTTCACTCAACCGAAGAATGGCGATTCCCTTTGGTTAGAATTGAGACCACTGCAAGACGTACCCGAAATTCTAACGATAAAAAGAGCTTTCATTCTCTAATTTTTTTCTTGCGTATCGCTTATGAGGATTGAATTTTGTTGGCGTTGCCGCTGAAACTAGCTTAAGATTTGAAGCGCATAATTATAAGAGTATAATGTAAAATTATTATTGTGAGGTTTTGCTTTTGTTCGATTCTTCGAATTATTCATTGGTCTCTTTGACTTTCTATTCATTTAACAGGTGGCACAATGACTTGCAGTATTGAGCAGTATGTGCGATCCTGATTCTTATGGACGTTCATTTATGGTATATAGGAGTATGCCTTTTTTTCGCACCTTTTTCTTCCTTCCGTACCTTATTCTGCCCCCATATTTACCTCTTTAATTTTTTAAATTTTACTTATTTTTGCTACCTCGTTGGCGTACCGTATATTGCATTTTACCGGAGAGATTTGCCTCAACTCGGTGCTGATTCTGCTAATTTTTATGATTCTGATCATCGCTATAGAATACCTAGAAAATGGCAGTTCTCGAAGCGGAATTAATATGCTTTCTTTTAGGCAAACATTCGCGTACATCACCACATGAATAGACCAACCGATACGATGGGAAGAGAATAGTCACACACGAGAGGGGAATTTTTTTGTCTCCTCTTCGGCCTCTCCTTTTTTTTTTTTAAAAACTTCGCTCTGTCTATTCCACATAGCTCTCATTAACATTCGATGCCGTATTTCATTTGTTGTTTTAATTATCCAATAGGATAAGAATAATTGCTGATATTTAGCTTTGAATTTACTATTTAAATGACGTCACATCCTCTATGAATTTGGTGACTCATCGATGATTCGGTTGCCGTTGACGGCTCCCATTCTTCGTGTTCTCTGCTGCTTTTTCGGCTACTACTAATATTACACTTCAAAATGGTATACATATTTAAGTGTAAAATTATATGGATCATATGTAATGAGAAATTCGGATGTCTAACGACACATCCGAACTCGTGATGGCTAACTGAGAAGCAACATTATGAAATGGTGCTCATCTTCTTAGCTGTCTCATAAATTTGAGTATATTCGTATATCGGATGATATTGCACTGATTACGTGATAGTGTTTTTTCATAGTGAGACAAGTGGGGTCATTTATTTTCTTTGATTAAATCACTATCTTTGCTGACCGAAAAATTCGTCATTGTTTCTTCTGGAATTTTGGACTCCGCAAAATTTGTTAAGACAGAAGCAATTGCGAGTGGATGAAGAAATGGAGTGAAAGGCATGGTATCATTGACTAAAAAGATGATCGTATGAGAGGTTTTCATTCTGAGACAAAAGCAGAAGAAGGAACGCTCATCTATTTCACTATTGCACAGTGTTGTAATAGTCTATTGCATAGATGTTAGCATATGAACTCTTGACCTTGATTTCGCGTTTCATATTTTAAGCGCAGCAATCTTCTTCATAGATTTCTTATATAAAGTGCGTTAATAATTGCTTCAAACCATAAAAAAATACCTAGCTTAAAATACTGTTTCATAAGAACGTCATGAATAGCTCATCATCTGGCACCTCTGGATTCCCTATTTTTTTGTAATGTATCTGGGATTGCGTCATTCGACTATAACCTCTGTATGGTGCAGAGATTTACAAATACAAGACATCTACATTGTTATGCCTCGTTTTGGAATACAACTGCGCCTATCACGTTGAATTGTCGAAATGGACAAGTTTCACAAAATTGTGGCCAAATAATGGCCAAAGATTGTGGCTAAATAACGGTCAAAGGTTGTGGCCAAATAATGGCCAACGAAGTTTCTTATCGGCCGCAATTAAAATGCGACAGGTACTCGTGAGTAGCCAACGCCGATACCTGCCAGCTTAATGATCACTGACCGTTCGCTCCATATATTTTGCACTTCACGCTGCAGGAAATGATTCATCCTTATCGGTAGTGAACACAGAAGTGGTTTTGCTCATTTGTATTTCTGTGGACGAAACATGGAAATGATTTACGTCTGGAAGCAAATTGTCGCTATCGTTATGAAAATGACCATCTCCATGACCAGCAGTTGACCATTACAATCGCCTAAAGAGATCATGGCTGTTTATAATGTCTAAGAAGAAAATAAATTCAAAGCCAAAGCTAGGCGAAATAATTATTTCGAGTGAAGAATTATTAGATTCAACGAAATATTTTCTATTTTTGTATTGGCGATCGTTTCGGAACTCCAAATTATGATAGTCGTTTCAGCGAACATTCAGAATGAATTCGGCGTATGTGGTTGGATCCTCACAATCCTTTCCTATATCCTCATTTTCTTCACTCTACCCATCTCAGCATGCCTCTGCATCAAGGTAAATGAATCATCGTTTATTTCTATTATTGCTCACTGAGGCAAATCTGGCAAATTTGCATTTTTCAGGAATATTATCGCGATGTCGTTTACTTATAAGGTATAAAGAATACTGCTTATAATTTCAGCTATTTCATCAGCAGTGTTGCGCTAGGAGTCTCCTTGATCATGCAGTTTATAAACATATACGATGTCCGTGGAATGATTGCTGAGTGTAGAGTTCACTAAGCAGAGTTATTGATGAAATATGGAATACCTTAGTTCGAGAGGGGCAATTTATTCGTTGTAGAATGTGGTCACTTTTGCTCAACATCGCTATGAACCATCAATTTGCTCACAGTCTCAATCATCACTATCATCAACGGCGTTGTTTGAATAACCACCTCCACCTTCTCCATCCCTATCCCATCATTAGATATACTATTCGGATTGGCATTTTCCACCTCTTGCGCATCTGTCGCAACCACCGCTACCACTCCACTTTGGCGTACTAATATAGCAATCCATGTTTTTCTGAGTGTGTGAATGCCTACCTGTTTAGTGTAGTCTCGACTCGGAACCATTATTATCGCAATAGTTGTTGACTGCTCTATCAACATCTAGTGAAGTTATAAGCACTCAATAGCGCCACAAATTTTTATCCACTTTACACCCACCCAGTTACAGAGCATTAAATCGGTTGTGACAGAGATCTGTTTAAACGATCTGATCTGTAAAATATAAATGCAACTATTTTCGTATACTTTATTTTTTATTTGTTATTTATGCGATTGTTCGATCAGGTGAGATGAATGCAAAAGCATGAATTGTGCTAATAAAACTGTTCATAAGCTCCCTCATCATTTGCTCATTTCTAAACGGGTGTTTGAGATTTACATCGGAGCCACCTTCCGTTTATGCTTCTTCTGGTAAGCGGAAATTGTTTTTCTTGGCAATAACCTTTCGTATCACACAATTTTCGATCTGCTCATATCGAACAGTTGTACTTATATAGTTTCTGATGAAACAACCCAACGACGGTGATATAATCAGCTGTGGTCACGCTTCATCTACTCTGGCATTCAGAGTGCAAGTGAACGATAAGCCTTGTTTCGATTACGCACTCACTCTCCTTGAAATGAATGGGAATTGTCTTTACAGCATATGCAAAAAGTCCCCCTTCATTTTCAGGTTGTACAGGAGTACGAGAGGGCGGTCATTTTTCGTCTCGGTCGGTTAATGCCAGGTGGCGCCAAAGGACCTGGTTGTTACTTCTTTGCATTTAAATCTAATCAAAGGCGCAACTATTTATAGTCTCATGCTTACCGCTGACTTTATTCGAGCATTTTCATCACTCTTTTTGCTTAGAATGCATATTTCCTTTTATTCAAGCAACTCTTTGAGTCCCATCTTTTAAGAATTAAGGACCATCAAGAATTGTCTTCGATAATTATCAGGAGCCAATCAATCAATAATGAAGAATCAATCAGTATAGCTCGAGGATAATCGAGGTTTAGTGAAACACTACCAAAAACAATATAGCCTCCGGGCTTTTACTCGAAATTATATTTTAATTGCTATTTTCAGGGATCTTTTTCATAGTGCCATGTATTGACACTTATCGTAAAGTGGATCTTCGTGTGCTTTCATTTGAGGTGCCTCCCCAAGAGGTACGTTCATCGCGCATATTTTTCTCTATCTCATCAAATACGCATAACATTTTTCAATTCGTTGTCTTCATATTCTTAGTGCTTGATTGTGTTACTTATCTCATTCCTCAATATCTGTTCGTTCGTTGTTTTAATGATTCCTCAAAATCTCTCTCAGAGACATCTTCCTTCTCGCATAGCCACTGCTTACTGATACACGAGTCACGATCAGCACTCACCAAAGCTACTCAATAATGCCAACTGTTGTCACGTTGGCAAGCAGCTGTTTTATTTTTGCCTCAAAGGCATCAAAAGAATCCTCTCTTCCCATGGAAAGAATAATTATTACATCCATAAACGGATCACTTCTTTAAGATTCTCTCAAAAGATTCGGTGACGGTTGCCGTCGATGCAGTCGTCTATTTTCGCATATCAAATGCTACTATTTCGGTGACAAACGTCGAAGATGCCGCCAGGTTAGGATTCTTCTTGAATAATCGTTGTAGTGATAATATTTTTGAGGAATCGTTGATGATGATATGATGTAAGAGATTAGAGGCATGTATCTATTATTGGAAAGGTGATAAGGTGATAAACCGTCGATTTCATATATGCGGAGACCATACTCATAAGTGTTATTTATATCTATATACCCAGTAGGTAGCTTCGGCTCACGAACTACTAAAAGTAACACTAGAGAGTTGATGAGTTCGCGCTCCCTCGTTTGCAATACGGATGTACCCCTCCCCCCCCCCCCCTCCCTCCTCAATGGATATATGTTGATGCAGTCCTACCAGTAACTTGGTCTGTCTGACTTGATCTGTCTGTCAGAATGTCTGATATTAATGTTGTGACTACCACTTCCGATTGTTACCGTTATTCAAGTTCTTTTAGGTCAACAAAACTACTGGCTCAAACCACGTTGCGCAATATCCTCGGCACAAAGACTCTTGCTGAAATGCTTTCCGATAGAGAGGCTATTTCTCTTCAGATGCAAGTAACAAAACAATTTCGCTCATCCATTATAAATGATTGCATCTAATACTTCAATCGGCAATGTCGAACCATTGCTATGATAATTCCAGCTATCCCATACTGTATATATTAGTCGAAGAAATAGACAATACTTCCACCGCTATTGCGATGGAAATAACTTTTGCGTCGCTAAATAAAATTGGGTAGGATTCTTTTTTTTTGTCTCGTAGGTATGACTGCTATTACGCATAGCAGGAAAGCAAAGGTGATCTTTGAATCACATGTTCCTTTAACTAGTGATTGAGGAAGAACGTCATTCATCTGGTACCTTCTTTCAAGCTGTAGTCCCGTCGCCTATCCAGACTGGTCCACAGCCGTGGGTTTTTTGACTTGGTAATGCTGAATTTCGACAACTGGGCCAGTTTGACTCAAGGGACAGTTATTCAGTGAAATCAGTTGTCACTTGATATGTATGAGCAATAGCCACATCGTTGAAGAGCACATTGGACGAAGCAACAGAGCCATGGGGAGTTAAGGTGGAGCGAGTTGAGGTGAAAGATGTCCGACTTCCAATTCAACTACAGAGAGCGATGGCATCCGAAGCTGAAGCGGCTAGAGAAGCGCGTGCAAAGGTTTGCATCTGTTGCTATGAGCACATTTGATTGCTGAGATTATTCATCTTGTTATGCTTCGATATCTTCAAAGAGCTTCCAAAATCCCTATAGAGTAAGAGTTTCACATAGAGGATGGTTAGGTGTTTTGCCATTGGCCATCTAAGCAAACTTTTGGTGCTAAATGAACTTTTGGGATACTTGATGAATATGCTAAAAGAGTGAGCTAAGTTGTGACGTGATGTTAGCTTTAGCTAAGTGATTTCACAATAAAGGCGCATCGAGCAGAACTCTGAACCTGATTGAAGCTTTGGAGTTTCGGAGCATGAGGCCTTCGGAGGACGAATTCTTTTTTTAAAGTATGGAGGCATTAATCACTGAGGAAGTGTCACAACGTGCGGTAACTGGATGCGTGGGTGGCTGCAATCTGCAGACACTGAAGGATTGATGTGGCATGTGCGCATTCAATGATATTTTGATGAGCAACAATTCTGCCGGCAAAACGATTTTCAGTCTCGAGAAGAAGATAAATTTCAGCAAATATCTTGCGAAATAATAAATCTCGAATGGCATCAGCGAAATACGTTTTCTTGCTAGCAGAATGAGAAGCTAGAGACTCTTTGGCCTAAGGGGGAGGGTGAAGGTGAAGAAGATGGAGACTGAAGGCGACGTTATCTTAGTGAGATTATTTGGGAGCAAGAAAGCCGAGCGATGCTTTCTAACAAGGAACTGATGACACGCTGTCAGAGAAGCGTCATTTCTTTTGCTAGGAAGTGGCGCTTTTTCTGACGGCGAAACATCATCTCCTCCATCTCCCACTCACTTCTATTATCCCTTTCTACTAGGACCTCAAGATAAAGCTTCTTCGAGGAGGTTTTTCATCCTCGAATACCTACTCCAATGAGATCCATCCGTCATATAAATTGCTTCTCTAATATTCACCTTTAATTTCGCTTCACAAATCACTACTGTTTATAAAGTTTTCGGATGGTTTCTTTCGAGGTTTTCAAGTGTTTTATTAATTTTATTTTTTTCTTAAGCAGGGGATATTTTACTAGCAGTGAGTCTGCGAGTTTATTTTTTTACTTCGAGCCCCGCTTTATCTGGGATTATATGAGGCTTTTAAACTATAACTATAAGAAGTTGTAATGGCGCTTCCACTGCTTTAATGAACCAACATAAATCGCAGCATGGAATAGCGATTGTATGGGAATCGGAAGAATAACAGCACTTGCAACCGGAACAGTGCTACCACTAACCGGAACGAAATTCAGGTTTTCGGCACTAGCCCGATCGGAATTTAGAATTTCAGTTGGCGAAGAGAGCCGCATCAAAATGTCGCACTTCTGGATATTTATTTCTTACCAGCTGTTTACTTGAGAAATATATACTACCAAATAAATTTCGATACGGCATATTAAAAAGCAAAGAATAAGATGAGTTTATAGGTGCATGATGGCATCAGTTCCGAGGTTTATATCATCGATCTCGAGATTCGTAAAATATCTTTCCTAATAACAACTGAGACACATTTGAAGCGTTTCTAAAATGGCTAAAGTAACTGAGGTGATCATAGGTGATCGTTGCTGAAGGTGAGCAAAAAGCATCACGAGCGTTAAAGGAGGCTGCCGAGGTGATCGCCGAATCACCATCCGCATTGCAATTACGATACCTACAAACACTGAACTCGATTAGGTGGGTTATTTTAATTCGTATCATAATTCTCGACTTCGTTCACCTCTTCACAATCGTCACTATCGACCATAAATCATATTCAGTGACTCTCGCGAATGATGGACAATGAACGATTTGGACTTTTCGCGAGTTGATCGTCACATTTTCAAGCATTGTTTTGAAACTTATAATCACTCTCTATCTCATTTTAAACGTCTATCCAAATCAGCTATCCAAAAAGAAGCTAATATGGTCTTTAGATGGAGCATTTCTATTCTTTCCTATTGCAAGTCTAAAGAGGAAATCACTCATATTATAGGAAACGAAAGAGATATAGATGAACTTTCTCCTCTATCGCTACCATTGTTTTCATCTACGCCGTTGAGGACTAGATAGTTACTATCTACTTTTTTGCCCGTTATTCTCAAAGGCCAGCGAATATATTTGAGTAAATGTCGCATTCTTCGGAAATGGGGAATAGAGTTCGCAATGTTATATTCCAGAGTGTGCTTTAGAATCCGGAGATATAACTCTCGACACTCAATTTTCCAGCATCAAATATTTGCGATAAATCTATGCCATGTTAACAACTCTTACGTCTTCCTAAACAAATCCCAACAATCAAAAATCAGAAGCAGATGAGCTGCGAAGTGGAGGAGGAGGGGGGGGGGGG
>JAARMF010000278.1:94508-105976 GCA_022844705.1 Toxascaris leonina
TTACCCGACTTGTGCCACTACAATATCGCTTGCTTAGTCAGAATATTAGCTGCGCTTATCATAATGCTGGGCGGCTTTATCAGGGTGTTATCTAGCTTTATCAGAACTTCAGCTGGCCTCATCAGGGCATTGCCTGGCCTTATCAGAAGAGTAGCCAGCTTTACCAGGATATCGGCGGACCTTATCACCTGCACTCGAGCAAGTACAATCGAAAGAACCCATCATAGTCGGCTTTTTTTCGCCCAAACGTCACCAGAGTGAAGCTTCGATTTAATAGCGTGCAAATACAACACTTACACGACGAGTCATGTCGCTTATATCACACATCGTTTAGCTCTGAGCAATTCCTTTCCTTTAGTGATCCTGCACCTTCCTCCTCTAAATTCTTTTCCTTCTGCATTACATGAATCACTGCATTCATCTAATTATGATATTTGAAACCATATAAAATTTGAAAACATCGATGTATAATAGAGCTTGAAATCCATTATCTTTGAGTATGAGATTGAAGAGACGCGAGGATCGTACACTGTAAGTTCTATTTATGCTGTCATCATATAGGTCTCTTCAATTTTATGGAAGATAGATAATTTTTTAATTTGTTTATTATTTCGAAGTTCTCTGACAATATAAAGGTTTAGCGTGTGGGTGAAGATCGAGAACAATAAAGCTGTCAACTTAAAACGCTTTTTTCTTTACTTAAATGAGGACTCCACGATTAGAAGGAAGAGAAACAGTCGTGAAGCGTGTTGTAATCTATGGGTGGTTAATAACAGCTCTAAACTATAAAGAAAACCATTTTATCACCATAACTTATCAACATTGGAGGTGTCAGGTTGATATCAACAACTTACATCTAGGGGGGTTTATTTTGTTCAGTGATAATTGCTTGTCAGTGGTGACAAGCATAAGCTTCAAATGTTTGCCTCCTCTTCGTTTTATTCCCTTCGGCGTTATCTGAATAGCCATCGCAAAGGATTGGAAGTGATAATGGAAGTGCCGGAATGAGTTCAAAGTGCATCATCTCAAATGTGTCAAAATGCACGAGGAAATATGACAATTTTTGAATAAACAAACAAATGAGCGATAGACTTCAACTTCATCACTATGTATGACCGCAATGAAGAATGCTTGTGGCATCCTCGGGGACGTATCTCTGGATCGTCTATGAGAAGCGGCTTAGCTGATCGGCTGTTTCCGTGCAATGAACCGCCCTTCTCTTGCTCTAGCACACATAAGATGAAACGATGATAGGCGCTCACTTTGTGAGCATTACGTTTGTGTGGTCGAAGTTTGTCAGTGGAAATCGTCAATGAGGAATTGCTTCTGCTCGATGTGCATTCGAATCGATGAAAAAACCATTCCGATTAGCGAAGATGAACTTCAATGGTATGCCACTAATCTCTGATCACATCCCCACTTTCCACACACACCATAATCGATTATCTTTTGCTTTGATCCGCATCGATTGATCACCATCAAACGTTTAATTCTCGATAATCGACTATTGATCCATCTTTGCATTTGTTTTGCAACGATTCTCGATGATATAGTAGACTAGAATTGCTTTCCCATTGTTAAGTGTAATGTTGGGCAACTAGATGTTATTATCCTCTTATCTCTTCCGAACTTATTTATTGTCTCACTATTCGATCGATTCATCGGCCTAAACTCTGATCATAGAAGCTTCAAAATAGTATTTCGTTCAGAGAGAGAGAGAACGGTGATTAATTTTTCGTACTTGAGGCCTTCTCGGAGCGCCGTGTTATGGCTTAAATTTGCCTCATTTCGTGTTCTCACTAACTTTCGAATTAAACTTAAGCTTGAGGGTGCTAAAGCAGCGTTAACATCACGTAGATCTTCCTTGTATACTCCTCTCTTTTCGTCTTTCAGAAATAACCACATAGATTACTAGAAAATGCTTCTCATTGCTTATGCTTCTTATTGCTTCATTCGAAGAATTCTATCTCCCATGTGCGAAATAATTTTTATTCTCTCATTTTATCTCTGAAAAAAAAATTCAACCCTCATTTCATTTGCAATAAACAAATTGAGCGAGGAGTTTTTGATGCGTTTTGATTGCAGTATTGAGGATTGCAAAAGGAAGCGGCAATTGTGTTCATTAAGTCGTCTCTGCATCTCCCGAATGGAATCGCGCATTCAATTGCATTGTAATCTCAGTTGCTCACAGCGTGTGCACGTTAAAGCAAATTCATAGTCGATAGCCGCACAACGAAATTTTGAAAAAAAAAATATTCAGCTGTTGTTTGTTAGAAATTTCAGAAAATTTAAATCTCCGCCATCTTTCGAAAAACAATGAATTGAAAAATGCCCATTTAACCATTCAGTTGCCATAATAGATAGCAAAAATAATTCCGTCATACGTGTTATAACGGCTTGAATCATATAAATATAAGCATCTATTGTGTAATACACTACTGGCATATAATTCTCTTAATAAAACGATTGAAGCTTTCTACAAGCTTTATGGCAGCTATGCTCGATGTTGCAATGTCTGTCTCTCGATGAAGCATTCCACATATACCACTTAAGCTTTATTAGCTTTGTGTTGCTAATTTATCGTATATTCAGTAACTATTATTTATTATTTCGTTTTAATTTAAATTTGTTGACTATTATTTTATTATTTTTCGAATATTTTTAGTGCATTTTTATATGAATAGAACAAATTGCAACAAAAAAATAAATAAAAAAACGTTATGGTTTCTCGAGAATAGCTGAATGATCGATTGCTAAACGATGGTGATTTTCTGAAACGATTCATCTAAGTGACTACATTCAATACTTCTTTCGTCTCACATAGAAACTAAGTTTTTTTTTATCGTCTCCGCTATGCATTTATTTTATTTTCCAACTGACACTAGCATACGATAATAAATCTCCTTAATTTTCTTTAGAATAACCATGAATATTTTCTTCTGGACTGCTTTTTGTAAAATTAATGGTTGAAAAAATGCCTTTATTTATAAAAATATCTGAAAAAGCAAATTAAGAAAGCAGTTTAGAAAACTAAAACTTTTATGAAAAAAAGTAATATTGCATATAAAGAATAAAATTCGACAGCATTCAAGAGCAACTCCGAATGCCAATTGGTTGCTCACTATTTCTCTTTCTCTTTCACCTTCACCGATTATTTTATTTATCACTTAACACTTTTCTGTTAAATTATATATTTCGACAAATCTGAAATAAAAGTATTTATTGCCCAAATTGTTGTTTCTCTTTCTTAGGAACCCCTCATCAATTATCACCAATTGATAGCTATGATTTCAGCAATTGTTAGGCATTATTCGCTCTTTTTTCTTTTTCTTTGGAATTGTTTCGTCATGAGGCTAGAATACGTAATGCTTTTCACTGATGATAATATCCTTATGTGAGATATTTGTTAGTCACGTCGAGAGTCTTCAATATGTGTTAAGCAAGTAAGAGTTTTTGGACCATTCTAAACACATTTCTGGATCATGAATCCTTTTGTTTATTCATTGTCAGTTTATCCCTAGGCGAGGCATCAATCTGCTGCAAGGAGATGGGAACGAAAGATGCACTGAATTTCAGCAAAAAGTAGAAATTGCGTTCGTTCGATTGTCTGTATTCCTCTTTCGCACCCCTATACCCCCTCTCATTTTCTTTGCTCATCTCTAAACAATGCTACTGAAATACATTATGATCCTTGATATGCACTGAAGTCGTACCTCCTTACTAAATACACTGATGCAACTCCGTAGTATCAGCCACCTAAAATATTCAAATTTGGCGTCTATCCACTTACTTCACCCATAAAAAGCTGAATTATGGCAAAAAAGATATCTGTCCGGGATCTGATGAAAACTTCACACATATATGACTGAGTGTTCATTGAAACAAAGTGCGTTGTTGTTAATGCAAGGGTTAGTCTCATAAACTGCCTGAGGGAGCTTTTCTGGGGCATTGTGTGTTTAGCTTATATTACGACTACAGCTACTTATCGGAAATCGACAACGTTATCTGTCTATTTTTGCGTTCGACGCTATACACTCACAGAAGTAACCTGAGCCGGCACACGAATATCTTTGCCTTTCATATGCTTACATCCTAATATAACACCACCTGACGCTAGAATCCTTGCTCTATGAAGCATTCTACACTCTCCTCTGAAAATATTTGATTTTAGGCCTTTATGAATTATGGTCACCGATATAAGCATGCAAGAGGAGAAGAGATGGATAGCAAAGGGATAGTCTCAATTTTTCGAACTAATAACAGTTCGACCTATTTGAGCTTAGGAAATTGATTTTCCCACCGATGATTTTTTTCCTCACAGCACAAAAAAGTGGCTCTTCATCAGACTAACTTATGAAGACAATGAAATATATTGGAATGAAATTTTCCATATTCTTTTCAACGCAAAACCATCGTTTCATAAATATAAACGTAAAAAAATAGATATATTTCTAGTTTTTCAAATTTTTGCTCTAATTTTTGCCACAAATTTTGTCTTTTTTGTCCTATTTTTGTCCTTTTTATTCTATTCTCATTCATCAGATTTCAGCCGATACGATGAACTAAGTTAATTTATTAGTTGATTTTATAGAGGAAATGAATCCTGCATTGGAGGGAACTATATGACGTGCAAAATGGAATCGACTTTTGACAAAGACGAATGAACATTTTTCTTGAGCGAATTACATCACAGTTTCGCAAACAATGTCCCTCTCTGCCTCTCTCTGTCTTTCTCCCTCTGTCGCTCTGTGTTTTTTTTTTGGTGAGCATCAACTACTTGCAATAAACTAACTCTCTATAGAATTGTTGTGAATGTAATATGGGCTATACCCGGCTAAAACCTATAGTGTATATTGATGATGACGGTAGCGGAATTGAATACTGCTATTGAAAGAGTCGTCGGAATTTATTAACAGTCAATAATTATTATTCTTAATAAAAATTTATTTTAAATGCATTTTGTATATTTTTATTTTTTAAGGCAAACTTTATGGCTGTTAATGTCGATACTCATCTCATAGATAATACCACCCATAGATATGCAAAAAATATTTATTTATTTTTTATTTCATTCAATGAGAGTCACTTCTTTAAGTATTGTGGAAGAGGAAAATCAATGATGATGAGCTTTTGCTATACATCATCATTCATGCAAAAGATGGCAAACTGGCACAAGGATTATTTGTTCGCCTATTTTGATGACCATTACTTATGCCAATAAGCACGATTATTTGCTTATATCCTTACCGTACTGTCAATGTCCATTCAAATATTGTGTGGACATCAATGTCCATTCCAATATTGTATGAACGTCAATGTCCATTCCAATATTCTCTCTTTTTCATGAGGATGTATGCTCTCCCTTGATAATTTATGCTCAAGAGATGGCTGTCAATTAGCTACTTATCAATTGCATCCTGGTCATGGCTTATCTGCAAGGATATTGAATTGGACTGAATTTTTGGTGAGTGATCTATGGAAAGTGGAATATCAGTAATGTCGAAGTATAATGATAGCGGTGGTGATAATGATAGTATGAACATCAAAAATAATACGATAGAGATATAACAGTGATAATAACAACAATCATAATGAAAAATAAATAAATAAATAAATAAATTAATTAATTAATTATTAATAATAATAATATAATAACAATAATAACATTAATATTTACAGTAACAATAATAATAATAATAATAATAATAATAATAATAATAATAATAATAATAATAATGATAACAATGATGCTGTTGAATAATAAGCATAAATAGAATAACAAGAATAGTAATAATACTCAAGAATAGTAACGATATTTCCACGACACCTTTCACATCTGAACCAACTTGCGAGACGTTGTGGTGTCCAATAGCCATCAACTAAATCACCGACACCATTAAACACTTTTGCATCTCAATGTATTCTTCTGCTCAATATTTCATTTGCATTCACGATCAAATGAACTCATAAATTGCGAAGTTTGACAGCAATTTTCGACATAAAGTTTATTATGAGTGCCAATAGATTAACTGCCGATGATTTATTTATTCGTAAAGAAATTGATTAATAACAATGCTTATGTGAGACGCATCGAACTTCTTTCAAGGAGATTTGAGCGAAATTCGATTTGGAATTTATTTTAAATCGATGAAATATTTTTAAATTTTTCTCAAAATTACAAATCATTCAGTTTTGTTTTCGACATGAGAGAAGCATATTTGTTTTCAGTATGAGAGAAGCACAATTGCCAATTCACGGCAACTCAAGCAGCAGCTCAACAACACCACCGCTGCTAAATTCGATACCGAGTCAACTCGATCCAGGTATATACTCACAATAATCCGATAATAAGTCGACCTGTCTACGACTATATTCTTCATCAAATTTCAGCAGCGGCTAGATCATATACATTGTTTCTAGTGTGTTTTCTTATAATATACAAAAAAAACGACGTCTATTANNNCAAAAAAAACGACGTCTATTAATGCATCTATTAATCGTTATTTTTATGTATGAAATGCTTATTACCTAACTCGATCATCTGTCGTTCATGTGCCGTCGCAAGCCGAGAATGATTTATCCTTTATTTGGCAACTTGAGGAAGCTGGCAAAAAAAGCACTGCATCCAAGGATATGACACATTATTTTCTTTGCCGATTACTCCCAAGGGCAGTCGTCTCAATCAAACTACAAGCACCTAAATCTGAAAGCGAATAAAATTTTGCAAAAAATAGAAGATCTTCCTCTCCATGTTGGCAATAGAATTAGCTTGCAACTTACGATAAAGTTAATCGGCTTTAACTGAATGTTCGATGTTGCACAAATTGAACACCTTGAGGTGGTAGCTCGAGTTGCATCTCTAGAAGCTCGAATTCTCATAGAACGCATAAAAATTTACACATTCCAGAGGTTATGCTTTTTTTTCAAAGCACATTGAGCGGTCGCTGTAAATTTCAGCAAAGAGAAACTCCTGCATTGATGTCGAGTCATCCACATGAGAAAATGTATACACTCTAAAAGCAGAAGCTTTCAAAAGAAGTTGGGAGGTGTGGGAAGCTGCTGCATGAAATAATAATCGATGTCTATAAGAAACGTTAACAAATAGCATCATATCCTTACATTCGCACTTATGACTTCGTAAACGAATGCTGCTGCATTAGCATTTCGTTATCCGTGCAGCTCGTTTCCCATCGCGCATNATGCGTATCCATCCAGCTCGTTTCCCATCGCGCATTCCCAATAGGCAGATGTAAACTTATTTCGGGCGTCGATTTTTGATTGAATTTGTACGTGAGGATAGAGCGCATTTGTTGGTGTTGATTTATTTTTGATCATTTTCTTAAAGTCCAACACTGAAATCAGTTGTAAATATATATTCTCTCGATCTTCTACCCTCATGCCTTATCGCTTTTTCTCTGCAAGAGCCGACTAACTAAACTGAAAATATCGGATCGTCTATCACTTATGCGCGAGAATCGCTCACTACTTTGCGCCATAAAATATGCTATCATTATGAACGTATAGTAGATATTGTGACTCGTATAATGTCAATGTGACTCGCATGACCTCATTGTGACCCGTGTGACGTTATGGTTTTCTAAGATAAAGTGTCACGTCAATTATTTCGATAATTTTTCTTTTAGAGTTGGAAAGTGGGGAAATATTTCTTCAGGTCATCTTATCGACGAGACACGACCTGAGCGCTCTCATGGTTCATTGTTGAATGGTCGACCAAGAGGTGGTGGAAGTTCATCGCTTCTAAAGCAAGCGATCGCCAATCGAATGAATCCCGAGATGGCTGCCCGTCGTGAATCAAAAGAACCGAAGACTATCCCACCATCACCACTCGCCAAAACGAATGCCATCGAGACTACGACGTTGGAAAGTGCTGTCGACGATAAAACCAGTTGTGGCGGGTTTACAGCGTCAAGCATTGAAAGTGTTAAGCTGAAGAGTGAACAGAAGCATGATGGTACAGACGAAAGTGACATTATGAGCAAATCGATACTGACAAATCCGGCTTGGTACAGAGACGATGATGGTCGAACCGGGTTTAAGCCAAAAGAATGGAAAGGTGTTAAAGGAGAGCAGCGTAGCCAGGTTAAGGACCTATCAAAGCAAAGAGGCGGTCACAGATTGGAAAGTAAACAACTGCCGGACAAAATGCACCTGAATGATCTCCTGAAATCAGTTTCGCCTGAACATCACAGCAGTCCTGCAACAAGCAAGTCTCCAAAACCCACCAGTATAGCTGTTAAATCTCCAGGTCGATCTAAAACAGGAAGTGCTTCGCAAAAAGATGGTTCCGCCAACACCAGCAGAGACCAACGAGTTTCAACAGGAATGGAACGAGTTGCGAAATCTGGTTTTTCTGAAAAAAATACCGAGAGAGATAGTAGGTCGCCTAAAATGCAGAAAGAACAACTCAGGAGGCAGCATGATCTAGAACTTGATCAACTGGAGCGAGCTAAAGCACCAGCTGATGCTTCTGAGGATGAAATGTTTAGCGCGACGCAACAAACAGAAATCGCAGAGGAGCAGCACGATCAAAAGAACGACCTCAAGAAGATGCTAAATAAAAGTGACGAGCGAGCAAACTCGCCCCAAGAAGGCTCGATTACAGATAATGATGTGAGACCTGAGCGAGAGTTGACGCATAAGCGAGATAGCACTACGAAAGGGGTATTATCAGCGACAAATGGTGGCGCCAGGTCAGAGCAAAGCTCTAATTCAGATAGTTCTGCGCCAAACCAAAGCATTTCACCAGATATCAACGGTGCTTTGTCCAGGAGAAGTGGTTTTAGAGAGCAAATATGCTCACCGACTTCTCTTATGGCAAATTTCAGTGACCGACGCGATTCATCGTTGAGCGAGTCAAGCCGAGTTTCCGGTTTCTCACATAAAAGTGTCACTTTTTCGGATCGTGTAGAAGTGACTGAGATCGAACGTCACGAAAAAAAGAAGGCTATCGCGAATTTCAGAAAAACAGCGGACGACGAAACAAGTGATGAAGAGGAGGCAAACTTCACAAGACCACGCATTTCTCCAAGAAGGCAACTGAGAAGCAAGCAGGCAAAGGCAAACGTGGAAGAGTTTGCTGCGGAATGGGGAGCAGATGACGAGACAACGAGAAATGACGCCCTAGAATATGATCATATTCACAANTCCAACAACTTCAACAGGAGAATTATCTAGGTGATCAATGGATGCCTCTTCTCGGTTCAATGTCACGACTTCACGACACTTCATCGCAATGCTCATCAATAGCCGCATTTCCGGTGATTCCACGTTCAGCTAGCGGTTATTTCGATATGCCACCGACCAATATTTCTATGGATCACTCTTCAGATCATTATATAAAGAGTTCGACAAATTTCGAATCTGAATCAAATATGGAACAACTTCAAACATCCTTTTATGAAAATGTACCGTGTAGTGGACAATCGGATAGTCGAGAGCGTTCACTTACTCCAGTCGCATCTATATTGGCTGTAGATGACTCAGCCATTCGAATGTCAACACAAGCGTTAACTCCCACTACACCGATGATGAAGAGACAACATGATAGTATTGATGGTAGTGATGATTCAACGATCGTTGAAGAACCTCTAAGACCTCATGCTGAAAGTGATATGCCCAGAGGGCAGCAAATAATCTCTGATGCAATAAACAATTCGTCTAGATCACAACCTGCATTGATTCATGTCATTTCCACGAATCAACCATCATTATCAACGATAACGATAAAGCAGCATAACGATGGTACGCTTCATGAAGCGTCATCTATTAAAAAGCTCAAGAATCTACCTATCGAAAATCATGCATATTCGGATACATCACGAATCAACGTCGCTTCTAGCTCCACTCAACCATCTATTCCGCCCTCAGAGACCACCATCGCCACATCACAAGATGCACGTCTTTCAAAAGAAGAACGTCTACGGCTTCAATTTATTTCTCAATTCGGCGGTATTCGAGCACCAATTGAACGAATGGAATCGGATGGTGAAGAATATCCAACTGATCCAAGTCATCGAAAATCCAGCTATGATAGTTTAGCATCGTCGAATTCAAGAGAATCTGTTGTGAGTGCAGCATCGATTCGTGCTGAAATTCTATTGAGACGTGATTTCAACTATTGAATTCACAACTATTCCTTATAGTTCAATGAACTTAATAATACGAATTGTTCTTCTCTATTGGTATAATTCTTTCGATTAATCACCTAACGAAATATTCATGATGGCAAACAATGAAGAGAAATGAAACGATCATTAAGGCAAGCGTTATTATTATTATTAATATTAATATTATTATTATTGTTTGATGTAATATTGAATTAACTATTGTAAATGATTGTAAGCTGTACAAATGATAATCTTTTAACAATAAACGGATTAATTCGTATTGGTGTTTAGTTGCGTTTCAATCCCACACACTTCGCTTATCATTGATACAGCTTGCAATTGATAATGATAAGGTGATAGTGCAGGACATGACGTCATGGGGAGAAAGCATTACATATTCGGCTTTTATTCCCTTGTTATATTCGTTTTTCTTTCTTTTTTAAACACTCAAATGAAGCTTCTCCTTGTCGATTTCAGTTTCAAACACTCAATTTCAGGAAATTCTTAAAGAATTAAACGCTCTGAATGCTATTTCCCTGAAATAAGACCTCCTTCTAGGAACGCTTCATTAGTATGTGACAATAGAGCTCATTCTAGAAATGTTATGCTCGCTTTAAACTCGATGAAATATTCATCGACTAAATATCATCACTATTCAGGGCCTATTTACATCCCGCGTCTAAATATATGCCTTCCTCAGAAAATACATCTCAAGCAAATCGCCAGAAATATTTCATAACTCAAGCAAATATATGTGCGAAATTATTTAAGAGAAGAGATATACGTGTAACGAATATACTCGGATACTCTTTATAGTTTAGATGATATTTTACTAAGGATGCGACTAGATGTTTGAAAATTTAGATGCCCAATAACCCTGAGGAACAGCAATACTAATGCCTCGGAAAAACTGATGAATGGTTGAAGGATCAAATAGCCAAATTCTTACGACAATTCTCTGCACTAGTCATTTACGCTATTTAAATCAATAATTTATGAGTGATGCTAATTTTCATTCGTATGAAATAATATGACCAATAATTCTTTTCTTTTTTTCAGTTCATCTCAACCAATAACGAATCGTATTCTATCCGAGCTATCGGTGGCAAATCTCACCTCAGTGGCGCTTACGGGACCACTATGGGCCGGAGCCGAACGAGCGTCTACACATGAAGATTCAACAAGCATCTCATCGAGTGAACATTCCCATCGTTGAACAATGTCTTAATCTATTTCATTTATTTTTTTATTTTCTGAATTTCCATGCAAAGAAATCTGAGTTGAGGTCAGGTTCGTGAAGTTGGATATTATACGTGTGAGTTATAGACAAAACCGCCGTAT